>NW_019060509.1:2991-27672 GCF_000696155.1 Zootermopsis nevadensis | reverse complement strand
GGAGGCAGTATGACCTCTGAAACGTTGGTTAACATCGACCAGACTACACAGTGCAACAACCCAGAAGACAGAAATCTTCATACTCTGATGACGGAGGCAGTATGACCTCTGAAACGTTGGTTAACATCGACCAGACTACACAGCGCAACAACCCAGAAGACAGAAATCTTCAAACATAAATTTGTTTGGAAGTTCCCATACTAAGGAATTACGCAGGAAAAAGAAATATTGATAGGAGGATAATATTAAAACGAATCATGAGCAACGATATATGAATTGGGCCAAAATGATTCAGGGTATTTCTTGTTCGGGGTCACCATTTTGTTTTGTATACAAAGAACCTGACCTCTCTGAAATATTAAATTACGTCGATACCGACGCCATCTTTAAATAGAAGCGTGATATGGTTCGTTTCAGTCTACTGGCCTCATACAGACCACTTCTCGCGTTTCCATTCCCTTTAAGGCAAGTGATCAAGGCCGCCGTTAAACAGTTTTCTGACTGGCCGGCGTTACTGGAATGTTCTGTGAGAGTGAGTTCCATTGCCTGCGATAATCTGGAACGTGAATCGAGATACGAGAAGCAGCAGCAGCGTTTTAAAGTGGTGGTCTGCGGAGTGTCACAGTAATGGAGAGTTAGAGGGAATGCCAGCATCAACAGGAATTCAAAGATAAAACCAGCATCTCCAGCCCACGACAGCAAGGCGACCGTTTGTTTTGTCAGCACTGCCATGTTTTGCATCCAAGCCAATGGAGTCCTTACAACCGTAATGAAAACTCCGAAACTGTAACGGAATTATTATCGTAGCGTCTTTCAATTAATAGTACGCAGTGCCGGACTGATGCTTCAGAGAAATGTTGGTTTACGAATCAGAGGACTTTTCTTTTATGCGTTTGGTGTCCGTCCGCAAGTAACAGGCTTTGAAATTTGGACGTGGATAGGATACTAACTCGCTCATGATACTGAAATAAAACCGCGGATATGCGAAAATACGAAAGCGCGTATAACAAGACTCGCCTGTGCTCAGTAAAATTGGTCCCACGGTCAATATTTTTCAGAACACGCGTCAAACGTCCTTTCCATCCTATTTACGAAGAAGAGTTATGAAGCGCTTATCCTTTACGTGAATCTTTTACTTTCTATGTTTTATCGCCACATCCTGAAAAAGTATGGCGGAATAGAGGTAAAGCTCAATTCATTCTTAACCTCAGCAGGTAAACGCTCGTTTTCATGTTCTGACCCCTGACAGACAAATACGTCATATTTATAACACATATGCTTTGTCACATACAATTTCCGCACAATAAGATTAAAAATTTTACCTGCGACAGCCATTGAAATTTTTTTCCTTGCTCCTGCAACATGGCAGATATCCGCTATGGCATACCTAAATAGAAAACATCTGTGTGTGAATGGGGTAATTGTTGGGATGCCACGGAGAAACCGGGGAAGCCCCCGGAGGAAAACTCCGTGTTGCCTAGACCACGGCCTTGCCCAACACAAGTTATAAATTCGGGCACCGCCGGGAATCGAACCCGAGACCCCAGGATTACAAGGCCAGCGTTCTAACCGCTAGACCACCGTGGCTAGAAAACATCATACGCTGACGAAATGCACCTCTGTAGCGTCCCCCGCTCAAGTGCATTTGCGTGTCGCTGTGCAAACCCATAGACTAACTCCAAGGATCAGCGTCCATCGTCAACCAGTCATAAACCACCCCCACCCCCACCCCCCGTCTTTATGGAACCCGAAGGTTCACAACCGCGTTCACAAGAGCCCGCCACTGGTCCCTGTCGTGAACTCGATGAGTCCAGTCCACGCCCTTTGACCATATTTAAGATATTTTTTAATATTAGCCTCCCACACCACACAATGTCTCAAAGAATTATTAAAGGTTTTTCCACGATAGTAAGTGAAAGTATAAAAGAAAGCGAACAGGTTGGCAGTAGGATTAACCATATTGCCGGGAAGTATCTGGTTCGAGTGTAGATATAACTGAGTGAGCTAATTTGCGGTATTCGGCGATGTGGGAACAGATTATTAATATATACTGCGGCATGAATTCACATTTTCACATCATCATCTCATCATAACCAATATCTTATCCCAATGGTGACAAAGCAACTCACCCTACTCCCGGTGTGATGAAAATTGTTTTAAAATTTCAGCCTTCTAGTATAATTCAGGAAGATAAAATTCTGTAACCACGGTCTGTAACCATTCCCTAACCACGGTGGTCTAGCGGTTAGAACGCTGGCCTTGTAATCCTGGGGTCTCGGGTTCGATTCCCGGCGGTGCCCGAATTTATAACTTGTGTTGGGCAAGGCCGTGGTCTAGGCAACACGGAGTTTCTCTCCGTGGCATCCCAACAATTACTCCATTCACACACAGAAGAAGACAATGGCAAACCACTTCTGGATCATCTGCCAAGAACGTATATGAACAGGTCCCAGTACGAGAAAAGGATGGAAGGATCCTGTTCATATGGACCTGTCGTCAGACAGAACACTAAATAAATAAATAACCGTAAAAAATTTTATTCGCACTTTTCAATTTAGGCTATAAATATCATTAATGTAAAAATGGCGAACTTTTGACATGAGACTGCTATTTGATACACCGCTCTGAAACTTCGTAGGGAAACAAATCTTCAAACACATAAGCATCGTTCGGGTAATGTTTTTGTAGAACGCATGAAGCAACAACGTGGTCACCAGAAATCCTTAGCTATCAGTATGGAAGAAATAACCAATAAACCACTGGGCACATGCGTGTGGAAACGTGTAGATATATCAAACATTCCCACAAATCGCTTATAAAACACTTGGTCCTACAACAACATGGTAAAACTGAGAAACTATGAGGTTGTATCTGTGCAAATTTAACGCAATGAACAAGGTCTGTTGGTAAAAATTATAAATATAAATTAATCTACGATTGAACAAAACTAAATTATATCCTTCAGTGTTCATCATGTAGACTGTAAAATTTGAAGATAAACAAGTATCCCAGGTTCTTCCATTGGTTTTACTCACGAGTACAATCGAGAATTCGATGCACTTACTCTGTTGAAATACCAAGTGTTAAACAAGCTTCCGTAACACGCCACTTCATCGCGGCTGTCGCACCTGCAGGACACTCAAATCAACCCTCTCACTTTTTCGTATCGCTCACGGAACAAACACCCACACCTCAAAGTGGAACTCCTTGTACTTTTGATGTTCAACTGTTAAGAACGTGCGATATGCAGCGACACGTACTACGATATAAGTTTCCTCTTCCTGAACCGACGCGGCCAGGTACTAAAACTGACGATGACGCAGTCAGCGATGTAGAATGACCAGTTCCACGGTAAAGGCCATCGTGTCGATGCATGAGTTAGAGTCGAAGATCTGCGTAGTGTACACACCGTTTTGTGTAAATAAACAGGACTGAAGTCTGGAAAACACATTTTGCTAATAAATGAACAGCATATAAACTGGAGATTAGAAGCTGTTGATAAACGTTTAGCAAAAACTTCTGATATAACAATGTAAAATTTATAAAACGTTTATGAGAGTCTACACTGATGTATGGAGCGGATGTGCAGGGTCCAGGGGATGGGTGAAAAGATTTAATATAATTAGAAAAAATTATGTACAAAAGTGTTACGGATACTTAAATTTTAACAAGCTGATTTTACTAATTGGGTATGGGAATACTGCGGTCCTCAATTTTATCTGAGTGGTGTCTTAAAAGTATTCATTAGGCAATTTAAAAATTTCCGAATGGGAAATAAAACAATGGAGTAACTCCATAATAAATTTTAGTGAAATTATCCAACGATAACTTTTCATTCGGGTCGAAACTAACTTTAAATTGCGTCTCCATTAAAAAAATTGAATATTAAAGAGAACCATAAATGCTGATTCCTGCAAACAACTCAATATGCAACTGTCCGATACCCAAGAACAAATTTTTCTCGCTTTCCTCCAGTCCCTCCCAAAATATCCCTGATTACCAGTACTTCCTTTCTGGAAGTAGCCACCCACATCTGTTCAGATTCCAACTACTATAGTACAGCACTGACTTTCCAAAGATACAGACGAATGTCTGTTTCAAAAGACTATTTCAGATCTGTGTACTAACAATAACTCACAAATTACCCATCAATCGTTCCTTAAACTAACTAATATTTTACATGTTATTTTTGAACCGACTACTTTAGACAATAGTCTGAAAAACAGTTGTAAAATGTTTATAATAGCATCATCCACTACAAATTACTATAGCATCTACTCTTATCTTTTAGCAGTCAATTTTAGAGAACAGTGTGAAAAAGTTGGCAGGTAAATGTTTATAAACACTTCACACTCAACAGTTTATACATTATCCTTATCTTCTTATAACAACATTGAAGCTTGAGTGTGAGATTATGTACGAGGTGCTACCCAAAAGTTCAGGGAATTTGCCTATAAAAAAAAAAGAATTACTTATCATAACTCCTAGTTTCCACCGTCCGTCCCCTTCGAAGTAGTCCCCTTGGACATGGATACAGCGATCCCAGAGTCTTTTCCATGATTCCATCCATCCCTGGAAGTCTTCAATTCAAGTGTGAGTGTTCTAAGCACCTCCTGCGATTCTGCCTGGATCTCCTCGATTGTGTCTAAACGACGGCCTTTCAATCGAAATTTCATTTTGGGGAACAGGAAAAAGTCGCAGGGGGGCGAGGTCAGGCGAATAGGGTGGATGGGGAATCGCTGTCGTGTTTTTGGAAGCCAAAAACTGCCGAACAACGAGCGATGTGTGGGCGGGCGCGTTGTCGTGGTGGAGAACCCAGCTGTTGTTGTCCCACTTTTCCGGACGTTTGCGCCTAATGCTCTCCCGTAGCCGCTTCAAAACTTCATGGATTGTACGTCTATGATCTGCAACCATAGCCTCTCGCACTTTTGCGATGTTTTCCGGTGTTGTGCTTGTCGATGGTCGTCCTGAACGCTCATCGTCGCCGAAAGACGTTCGTCCATCCTTAAAGCGTTTGACTCATAGCATTCTCACCAAATGCTTCCACAAGCACGCGGTGGGTTTCTACAGCAGTTTTTTTAAGCTTAAAGCAAAATTTGATGCAGATTCTTTGCTCATTAAAATCTGTCATTTATGCAAGTTTAAAAAATCGCCGAACCACTACAACACAACGTTAGAAAAACGCACGAGACTCAAGAACGCGGCCTCTCGCCTTCACGGCTGTTGGCACACTAATTCACAAAGGCTACTGTTCGCCCCATCTAGCGGCGGCAGGCCATTCCACAACCGGTTCGCGCGTGGAATTCAAATTCCCCGAACTTTTGGGTAGCACCTCGTATAGGTTTGTGTACAGGAACCAGGGCGAATGGGTCCCACGGCAAGGCGCGCCCCCAAAGTTGCAATCGAAAACCGTCTTCAGATACGGAGAGAAACTGCAGACCACTGGTACGGGGTGGCTCTCAGGCTTGCGTGATAGGCGGGAGGCTAACAAGGTATCAGCGCAAAACGCAACATGTTAGGAATTGACACGCACGGCGGGTTCTTGTCAACACGGTAAGAAACCTTCGGGTTCCATAAATGACAACAAATTTCTCGAATAGTCGAAGCTTGTCAATAATGATTATTCCATGGAGATGTGTACAGCAACGTCTAGGGTGCGCATCCATTTTCCTACTCTGAAAACACCACAGCCCTTTTTCTTCGGTACGAGATCAACCGCAGTCTGAAAGTGATCATCTGTCTCGAAGAAATTTCAAGGTCGAGAATTTGCTGAGTTTACGTTCAACCACGCATGCGCCTGGAGGCTTGCCATTTTACCCTATGAATAACAGCATCAAACGCGTGGAGTGGATCTCAGCGTAATTATTTTCATCTTTATCGGCTGTGAGACAAAATATATTTTAAAAAAAATTGACTTGTCTGTAAAGATACCGCATTTAAAACAAGTTTACAATGTGCAGACTTTACACCACTGGTAGTAACACGCTGTCCTACACCAGTATTTGCCATGGGTAAATGAAAGTATTGAGCACCCTTAACGAATGATGTAACTTTTCGGCGTATTAACCACCCAGTAGCGATAAGGCGAAGTATGATATTTGCGAGTGTCCACCATGCAGTATCCTTAAACGTCGAGTTACGCTATGCTTGCATGTGACCACCACAACTTTTTAATGAATCAGCTGATTTCCAGCTGAAAGTTGATGTTCACACGCCGTTTAATACAGTATAAAGAAAACTTTGAAGATAATGATGATGGATCTCCCAAAGTTTTACATTCCCCTTCGAAAAATTAATTAATAACTAACTCCACGGAATAATTTATTAAAAAGCTAATAGTAGCTCAGTTAGTCAAATTCCACTTCTTTTAGGAAACCAGTCTTTTTATTATCGTGATCACAAAATCAAGCCATTGGACCCCATACGGAGACAGATCAATCCAAACCACATCCCCACACCTTGTTTCTTTAAAATCTATTTCAAGATTATTTTCCCATCACTCAGATCTTACTTCAGTCTTTTCGTTTCACCATACTCTGAGGAATATTTGTTGTCCGATACGTAGCGAAATGAAATTCACCTACTATCCTCACTACACGCCTTGAAAGCGCTTCGGGGAGGAGAGATGGGATGGTTAGATGTTAGATCGCAGATGGTGCTTGACAGGCTGACAAAGAAAGATTTCCAGGGATGCTTCCAGGCTTGGCAGCGGCGCTGGGATCGTTGTGTTCACTCCCAGGGGAACTACTTCGAGGGTGATGGATGAATTTAATACCTGAGATAAGTGTACGGGTTTTTATACGCGCCGTCTAGAAACTTTCCGATCGCACCTCGTATTTACCTTGCGTGCTACATGCCCCGCCCATGCCATCCACCTTGATTTGATCAACCTAAATTATTTTGTGCTTTCAAATTATAAAGCCTCTTAGCGATTTCTTTTTCAGCGTCTTAGTACTTACCCTCTTGGGTCCAAATATTCTCTTCGGCGTTTCTGAATTCTCGTAACTCTAAACCTTGAAACTACGTTCATGGTCCTAACTAACTAACTAGATGGCTTACCGAACACGAAGGTTCATCACCGAATTAACCAAAGCCCTCCACCGGACCCTGTCCTGGGCCAACAAAATCCAGTCTCCTTCAACTCCTACCTCCCACAGATTCCACCCGACAATATCCTCCCATCTACGTCTAGGTCCCCCCAGTGGTCTCTTCCCCTCAGGTTTCCCAACCAATACCCGGTGCACACCTCTTGTCCCATCCATGCGCGCTACATGTTCCGTCCATCTCATTCTTCTCGAATTAATCACCCTGACAATACTGGGGGAGTAGTACAAATTTTTAAGCTCATCATTATGCAGTTTTCTCCACGCCCCATCGTCTTCCCTCTTAGGTCCAAATATCCTCCTCAACACCCTGTTCTCAAATACCTGCAATCTGTGTTCCTCCCTCTGAGTGAGAGACCATGTTTCGCACCCATACAAAACAACAGGCAAGATTACTGTTTTGTATACTTTAATTTTCAATTTCTTAGAAATCAGACGGGAAGACAAAATATTTTGAACTGAGAAGTAGCAAGCATTTCCAGAATTTAATCTCCTCCTAACTTCCTCATGAGTGTCATGGTCCTACTTTTCTATATCAAGCGCGTATGTGTACGCCACATATTCCCACTGCATAGGTTATGTGGGCTACATTCTCCGCTCATCAAATAGAGTATTCAGATCTCCCAATTCGTGAAATCTCAATCAGATATTCTGAAACGGTGGTTCCAAGTAAACGAAGTGGTTAGCCACGAGGTCTCCCGAACTGCCCAACGAGAAAAAAATGAAATAAAATAATCTGCTTTAATACTCGTAGTTTTTTTATGTGAAGTTTGTGGCGTGTTGGACTTCCCAGAATTTATCCGAGAAAATAACATTTCTGCCACAAATGATCAGAAGCTTGGGTATCCCCGGAATATGTTCAGTTTCAGTGGGTTACAGGAAAAACAGAAAAAAACTTGAATTTATCTACGGCAGACGCGCACACAGAGCACAGGCTGAGGGCATGTACGAGGTGCGATCGGAAAGTTTCCAGATTGCGCCTATAAAAAAAACCCGTACACTTATCTCAGGTATTAAATTCATCCATCACCCTCGAAGTAGTTCCCCTGGAGTGAACACAACGATCCCAGTGCCGCTGCCAAGCCTGGAAGCATCCCTGGAAATCTTTCTTTGTCAGCCTGTCAAGCACCATCTGCGATTCTGCTTGAATCTCTTCTATCGTCTCACATCTCCTTCCCTTTAGCTGAATTTTCATCTTTGGGAAGAGGAAGAAGTCACACGGAGCTTAGAAAGGAAGTTGGGGTCGGTTCTTGCAAGATCTTTGAGCTCCTGACAAACGAGAAGTCGATTCTGCTTCTGGTCCTCAGAGAGGATGCGTCGCATGTGGAGTTCTTCCTTTAGAATCAGCTGACAGGTCCCATAGCCTATCCCAACAATGTCGCATTAGTCGTTGATGGTACGACGTCGATCTTCGTAACTTTTTCGGGCGTTGTGCTCGAAGATGGTCGTCCAGAACGCTCGTCATCATCGACAGAAGTTCGGCCGTTTTTAAAACGTGAATGCCACACAAAAGTTTGCGGACTCCCCAAATGCTTGCTTTAGCATTTCATAGGTTTCCGTAGCCGTTTTGGCGAGTCTTTGGCAAAATTTGATGCACACGCCATTCCGAAATCGCAGGAGGGTCGGTGTAATGCACTACCAAAACGCCCGTAACTAAGAAACAAATGCTAATTCGATGGTGCCGGCTGGCACACTGATTCACTATGAATGTAGGCCGCACCCCCTAGCGGCAGAAGCTCGTACTACATCCGGTTCGCCCTCTACTGACACAGTCTTGAAACTTTCCGATCGCACCTCGTATTCTGGGTAACAGACTGTAAAACAAAAACCAGGATCAAAGGAAAAAATTCCCGCAATGTACCGAGTATACCCATTGATGAGCACCACCCACGGAACGAGAAGTCCAATAGCACACCATTCAAACATTTTATAATATTCAGTTAAATCAAATTATTTGCGCAAATGTAATAATACTTCCCGTAACACACTTTGTACTTCAATTTGGCAAAAGGGCGAGAATGGGTCAGACTAGTTTGAGGTAGGTTAGGTTAGGTTAGGTTTCATTAAGTTAGGTTGGGTTGGATTTGGTTAGGTTAGAAGAAAATGTGTTGAGTCAGGTTGGGGCGGGTGAGGTTACGTTTGGTTGGGTTACATTACTTTAGGTTGAGTTAGGTTATAACGGATACGGTTGGATTAAGTTAGGTTTTGTTCAATTGGGTTACTTTGCGAGAAATAAATGTTGACAGATAACTACTTCAAAAACACCAAACTAAAATTTCGCCAAAGAAAGCTGCCATTTGCAGATAATATATACATAAATTATTTCCCATTTATGTGCTTTTGGCATGACATTTTGTATTTTTATTACGAAATAAATAAGGAACGTGTTCTTGGGGCACGCAGTCCCTATGTACGCTACTAAAGCAAGCTTATCATGTGGCTAAAGTCCGCTCGTATTCCGATCATTGACACTGAAACCCTACGCCATCTATCGCCGTTTATTCTTCTTACCTTCATACTCTTTCCAATGAGAATATACGCCTACACATTAACGATAATCTTCATCTGGCAATCAGATAGGACAACAAGAACTTTAGTTATAGTAACGTACTGTCACTTGCAGCCTTCAACGTCTGTGACACTTAACTGAAAGTTATCTGAATCGTTTTATGCCCTTCATGCATGATATTATTTACCCACGGGTCCTGATCTTGTTCTTTGCTCCAGTCGTCGTTCACTACATCAGAAGATAGTAAAAACAAATTACATTTGTCTTATGGAACTTGTTTATAAATGAGGACACATATATTCGAAATTCGTGTTTTGTTATTTATCAAATTTCATTATCCTTCTTTGCTGCAGAATACTAAACTATTATTGCAGTTTCAACTTCAACCCTCCAAAGCTAATCACTTCAAAGATATCACACTGCATAAATCGAGAAATTATTTTCTTTGTATCTCGTTATATCCACAATGCTGAAATTGTTTCAAATTGAGTTACATATCTTAATGAGATCTGTATTTTATGTGCGCCAACTATTTGCGCGAAGGGTCGGCTTTCGGTAAATTAGGCTAGATTTAACCGGCATGTCAGTGAGTTACAATGGACCAGTAAAAGTAAAGTTTGTCCCACTATACGCCATGTAGGCGTTTGGGGTGAGTGGAGGTATAGCTCCTCTCTTCCTTACCTCGGCACTAGATTGGGTCAGCATCACGCCCCGGCCGGCTTTACCCCCGGGAAAGGATCCCGGTACCCATTGTAGAGGAGGCTGGGTGGGCCCCAGAGCCGGTCTGGACGCAGAGGCTAGAGGAAAAATCCTCTGCCCCCGTCGGGGATCGAACCCCGGTCGTCCAGCCTGTAGCTAGTCACTATACTGACTGAGCTATCCCGGCTCATACAATGGACCAGTACAAACCATAATTAAATTCACCCGGCAACTTTCGGCGTAGACCCCGACACCAAATTTAGTATGAATTCTAGTCATTTCAGAAATAAAGCAGGGAGGCGGGCGGTAGGATTGCCCAATAACCACGACATCCACATTATGCGTATACTTTTCGCGACTCACAAACAAAAAAATATCATTATTTCAGGGCAAAACTTGTGGATAAAGAACAATATCCGTCCTAGAAGTAAAATAACATTCAACGCCATTTCAACTGAGGTGAACTCGCCATAGGCATACGACCACTAGTGCTCTGGACAAATAATAATATATTCGATAGATCAGCGAAGTCTCAAAGAAACAACTGTTCAGGCTGAAAGCAAAAAGACCGGGTTTATGCCAACAGCTAGTACACTACTTCTCGTGACCAAGCTTGCATCTTAGTGCAGGCAACAAAATGCTAACCGACCGTCTAATTTTAATTTCGGAGTTCGATTTATATCGCTGCACCTTGCGTATCAATGAGTATGAAGTTTTTTTTAATTCATATAAATTACCACCTACACTTTTTACCTGTGGTAACCATAACTTACACTGGTACCAAAGACCATATGAAATGTACACGATGTAGATTATGTATTTTATATTTCCATGTTTCATATATTAATGCATTATGCTGAGACGTGAGATAAACCAACAAAGGAACAGTATTTATGTATGAACTTGCTCTAATGAAAATATAGTTATTGCTCACCATTTCACACAGACTACAACCTCTCTCATACTCAGGTTAAGGTTTACAAAGTACAAGCAACTACGGACGTGAGGTCGGTCAGGAAGGCCCGGTGACCATTCAGACCAGGATCGTTACGACTTCAATACTGGCGCACGACTTCTCTAATTTACCCGCTCACATCCGAAATTAAAGATGCACGTACAAAGAGATGATTCAACCCAATGAAAATAAAATACGTCTCCCGAGATTCGTTGTGTTCCTTATTAAGACAGAACACATTTCATGTTTTACTGGATACGGCTTATGATTGACTGACTATGTATGTATGTTATGCATGATTGGCTGACACAGCTGTAACCGCTGTAATGGCAATTATGTTAACCTTTTGGAACCCGAAGTTCGTCTAAATATACAGTTCCTACTGCAAAGAAAACAGCGCGTCTCCATAACAGTTGATGTTCTATGAAATAATCGCTGTCTATTCTGAAAATCATACGAAATCCAAAAATACACCGTGAGCAAAATGTGGACATACTCATTATTTAAGCCTGTGGTAGTTAGCACTGGAATTTAAGAATCTAAACGATTATCAAACTTAGGCTTTACATGATTGGCCACAAAACCTCTATTTCCTGTCTGGCAAAAAAAAAGTGCGATTAGCCACATCTCCCAATAAGTGCGGTTATTGTTGGTTCAAAATCTGCCGATGTGAAATACCTTCACTTACAAGGTTCGGCTAATGCAACAAAAAAAGCTTTTGTTGGTTCAACAATGGCGGACTACGCAGATTTTGTTTCAGGATCCATAGAACGAATGCCACACAGTTCTCCGTGTTCTCCGTCGTATTGGTTTTGTTTGGAAGGAGGAAATAGAAGATAGCCATGAATCAGCCCACAACAATGGGAGAAATTACATTCTCACGGCCATGCTACTCTCCGACATCCGGGGCAACGAACACTTTGCTCGCATTACAATTCCTAAATCAATATCTGATACTGTCTCCATTTTACCTCAAATCTACAACTAAAGTTACAGAACGACCCAACCAAAACACAACACATACAAACGGGGCACGATCAGAACGTCAGACAGTCGTATTCGTTCCTTGCTATTCTTCTGAATTACCACTTCCGAATTTATAACTTGTGTTGGGCAAGGCCGTGGTCTAGGCAACACGGAGTTTTTCTCCGTGGCATCCCAACAATTACTCCATTCACACACAGAAGAAGGCAATGGCAAACCACTTCTGGATCATCTGCCAAGAACGTATATGAACAGGTCCCAGTTCGAGAAAAGGATGGAAGGATACTGTTCATGTGGACCTGTCGTCAGACAGAACACTAAATAATAATATTGTTGGTTATTATTGTCACATGTGGAAGTTAAGAAAAAAACTGGAAACCTACAGACATCTAAACGGACATCAGTTAACAGTAAAAAGAAAGTAGGTCGTTAGTGATGGAAGTTGCCTCTCTAGAAACTTAGCCTTACGTCTAGAAGAATACGAAAGAAGACTACGGAACATTCATGTGTGTGAACCTACAATTATTTCTGTAACAGCCAGAGAGCCAACAGTGTCAATAATTTACGGTTCAGAATAAGCCAATGATGATTGCAATGATCTGTGCCAGTAATTAGGAAAGTATTCCATCATATAACAGCAGTGGAACAAATAATTTGCGGGGAAGTAAGAAGTCGGCGGAAACTGTAAGGATAAAAGAATAAAGAGACCAATAGAAGTTTCAGAATGAAACGAAAATCGATAAGAGAAGCGGAGAGATACAAAAAAAACCAAAGATCAGAAGTAGGTTACAGAACAAAAAGAACAGAAACGAACTAGAAAGAAACGGAAAGAATGGAACAACAGAAGGAAACTAGATTAGAGAAAAAGAAAGAAAGAGGAAGAGAATAAACAAGGGCTGCAGAAACACAGAAAAATAATGGCGAGAACTCCACGAAATTTTACAGATACTGAAAAGGCACCAACGATTATAAACGGGCTAAGCAGTTATCGTCAACTTATGTGAACTATTAGTTCGGTATTCACATGGCAAATTAATTTATTTATTTATATATACAATCAAACCGAGTACAAATTACATATATAGTGAGCACAACAGAATTCTAACTCAAGATTGCAACGACGTCTAGCTCTAAAAAGTCTCAGAATTTTTTTAAAAAAATGCGTAGTTTCAACAGCTTTTTAATGTGTATGAGAATATCAGAGTACTGACCAAAGTTTGAATCTCTAAAAATATAATATGTAAAGGAAATCACGTCACCACAATTTAACTTTTGTAGAACTTCGTGCTGAATAGCTTCATGAGAGAGGGCGTCCCATTTCCTGCTAGCAAATACCGGTTTATAACGTTGCAAGAAGAAACCAGTTTACGTAAATTTCCAACAGATAAAACGAAACTGAGAAACACCTGGACAGATGACAGTTCTCCGCACTCAAAAGTTCTAAGTACGAATCAAATATTGTAGGCGGTCCTCAAATTTACAGCGCGTCACATGACGCAAATCGATACTGCTTCTTCCGGATGAACGATGGTAAAACAGGGCAGTCTGAAGGCATTTAAGACTGCAGGTCCGTTCCGACCTTTGTAACAGTCTTATTAAAACTTGTTTATCTGTTTATTTGCTTATTTATCAGCTTCCAACACAGAGTGACACTCCAATTACAGGACATAGCTGCTGCATAAAACAAGAAAAAGAGGGGAAGAATTACATCCTTCTAGATGCAATACATAGCTATAAAATAATGTTAAAAAGCTGTTTATACATATTAATTAATAACAATAGACAAGCTATCAGAGCTGTTTACTTCTTACATGAAAGAAACCCAATATTGCCTTAAACATCAGTTATCCAACACTTGGGATCTGTAATCAACTAGACTGTTACTTTGGACATTGTCTGTCGTCTTGGTTATTTGTTAAATACAACAAGGTTAGGGTAAGATGAAATGGGATGCCTACTGTCCCTTAGGCTCCATCACCGACCAATCGAGGTGATTGCACCATACCATCGGTAGAATCCTTTAGACTTGAACTAAAGTAAGACGTACGATGAACCAGACAGAATAATACCGAAACATAGCCATCTTGAAAGAACTTGACACATATCTGCTCTACTTAAAACATTGCCGTCCACGTTCAGACGATATCAGTCAAAAATTAGTAATTGCATAACTCTGACATATATTTCTTTCCATAATTTCAACTAGTACAGTTCTACATGAAAGTTATCGGCAAACTCAGCATTTCCTTTCATCGCCATGCTTCTAATTTTTCACATGTAACAATAGGGTTCCGTAAACTACTTAGACTTACTAACTAAATATCAAAGTATATATTCTTAAATGCAATGGTTCAATAATTTATTCGTGACAAAGAGTGAGAATATATTTGGTCATAGTGTCTGGTGTTAAAATGTTATGGTGTGAAACATAAGAAAATTTCAAATTCTACGAGACAACCAAATCTCAACATCGGCTTTATCATACTCGAGCTTCGAGAATAAATTCAAATAACGGTTGTGAAACATACTCGGTATCTTCTGTTCAGACAAAACTTTATCTTCCTTGTACTTTCCAGCAGTCTGATCCAAACTGGAACCACAAACTGGATCACGTATGTGTGGAAAGTACCGGAACGAAATTCCAAGACAGTCGTAATCAGTAGTTGACATCTTTAACACTCACGTTTTGGTTGCACATCGCTCAGGTGACAAATACAGCGGCTTCTGAGTCACGACACACTCACTTATTTCGCAACACAAAAGTTTTTAACGTTCAAAGCAGTCACGAAATTACTGCCGCACCATTGTACAGTCCACATGTACGCAAAGGCAGGTCCGTGCCTATAGCTCAGGAGGTTAGTCGCCGGCTTCTCACCACGACGACCTGGAATCGCGCCCAGGTCGTTTTATGTGGGGTTTGTGGTTGACAGGGTGGCAACCAGAACATATTTTCCTCCGAGTCCTTTGGATTTTGCCTGTCAATATCATCCACCGCTGCTCCATATTCATAAATGTATGTCAAAGAGGCAAAGGACCTTTACAGATATGGTCTCACCCCACCGCAACAGTATCAATGCACGTGCTTCTAGCAAATCTTTCCCAAAATAAATTCAAAAACCTTTCCTTCCCTTCATCCGGTTTGTACCATCAAGAAAGTAAAACTGTAACCACGACTTCGTTAAATATTTATGGCCGTGATTCGTAACTCCATGCATTAAAATGCTTCTGATTAAAGCTAAATAGTTCCTGTCCTGAAGATAGAGGAGATATGTTCCTACGAAACATTGATAAACATCTACAAGACCATACTACGTCACAGCCCAGACGGCCACATTCAGCGTTCTCACTATTGCGGGCATCTCGACTCTGATTAAATACTATTATTTGTTATACTTCAATGTCCGCAAAGTTGTCTGAGATTGTAAAACATTTCCATAAAATTCAATTTCATCCACTACCACCTAAATATATTATCACAGCCATTTAATAAATATACTGGAGAGTGACGGCAAACAAATCTTAAATCGTCGAGAAACACTTGCAAAAAAGGAAAAACGTAACCATTTATTACGAATTTAGAAATCATTCCTGCAATATTAGCTATCGGTGTTTGAAACACGCTATATTTTAGCAGTCCTCTCTCAAGGAAGAAGCCCTGTTTTTTTCTAGCTAAGAAATATAAGTGTACTTATTTATAGGAATAATTAATATGATCATGGACATGGTACCGACATAACTGAATTCGTCCAGTTAAAACTAATATTATTATTTATTATTTAGTGTTCTGTCTGACGACAGGTCCATATGAACAGGATCCTTCCATCCTTTTCTCGGACTGGGACCTGTTCATATACGTTCTTGGCAGATGATCCAGAAGTGGTTTGCCATTGCCTTCTTCTGTGGGTGAATGGAGTAATTGTTGGGATGCCACGGAGGAAAACTCCGTGTTGCCTAGACCACGGCCTTGCCCAACACAAGTTATAAATTCGGGCACCGCCGGGAATTGAACCCGGGACCCTAGGATTACAAGGCTAGCGTTCTGACCGCTAGACCACCGTGGCTATAAAACTAATATATAAGACTACAATTAATAAACCCGAAATTCATACTTTGAAAACAGAGCTAATGCTAGTATGTGTGTAATCAGGTACAAGACACTCATATCGCCTTTGCATGTCCGTCAGTCGCTTGGTCAGTAGAGCTGCTAGCCATAGGATCGGTGACCGGGGTTCGACTTCTAACAAGGATTTTTCTCTCTTCGCCGGTTCAAGGGTTCGCCCACTTCCAACTTAACGCGCACCGGGGTACTTTCTCAAGGGCTTTCGGCGGCTACAGCGTGTTCTAGTGAAACAATACTTTCAAGATCTTTATACACATACAACGTGGCAGTAGGGCTTATGTCAGTATGTAAATGTGCTGTCTGATTCCAGGTGGCTTGGCACCAGGAGCGAGGTAATGTAAAAACGGTATTAAACCTTCATGTTCCAATACATTTTTGAAATATCAAGACTAGCCGAGTAACTACAGTTGTTTACTGAAAAAGGTGAACGCAAATGTCTCTTCTCGGCTCCCGGCAGGGACTGCGTAAAAGGTAAGTTAATTTTATTGATTAAATGCAGAGATGTTTAACTCGTATCGAGAAAACCTTGGACACTTGGCGGTGAATCATGCAGTTCCAACTGAGAAGTGACAGTTGCGTTTGACTACATCAGTAAACGCACTGAATTAGCTTCTTCTGATGAACTCTGAAACATACGGTTAATTATTTGGCTCGTAAATTTCAAACCCGTTCAATGTAATTCGTCGACAGGCAAAACTAATCCCACAGACTGGCAACCGGTAAGGTATAATTAACGCAAACAATAGAATCAGCACCGAATACGATATGATCTAGCAATAATTGGTCAATCTTGATGCAAACAGGAAGATATCAGTGGTTAGCCTATATCACAGATGACTAGGCATTTACTGAGTTAAACCGAGAAGGGAGAAATGGACATGTATACCTGTCCAAAAATGCTGGCAGAAACGAAGTATCCATCACGTAATATAGATATAGTTTTATAATTTAGCCGCCGTGACATGCTATGAAGGTGCGATACTTAACTAGCATGTCTCCAGACATTAAAAACATAATTTTTCAGGCGACAACACGTTTTCGCTGCGTTCGCAAACAATACTTTCAAAAATGGTTATCACTAAGTCTTTTCACGTGCAACAACAAGAGAATCGCTCATCAGATTCCCATGAAATTTGATAAAAGGAGTTTTAATAAAATTTATTGAATCTTCTAATTATTGTCAAATTGGGAAGGGACATTTATATGGAGACCCGCGTGAGTTCCTGTGCGTTTCAAGAGCCTAACTGTCTAAAAACGTATCGGAGTGAAAACGTTGAACAATTTCTGTAGGTCTTGCATTTTTACAGAAAAGTACCACATATGAATCAAAAATCGTATGACTAATTGTGATAATATTGGAAATTAACGCCAGGCATCTTTCCACTGTTTGTAAGTTATGTGAGTATCAAAAGTTGTCATTCACGAATTGAAAATCTGCAAGTAAATACGAGTCAAACGCACCGGAATTCTTATATTTGATTTTCTAACTTGTTAGTATGAAATTCGCTACAGACTAAAATGTTTCTTTAGTTACTGAAGACGTCACAGGTAATTTAGAAACAAAGAGCTTCGTAAACTGGAAGGTATTAAAGAATTTATCACGTCTGACGAACGTGAGGCAAACAAAGACATTGGCTATCGGGGAAAATATCACCATATTTGCCATAGCTAAGTAACAAAAAAAGTCAAACTGAGAAATGTCATTTGTTATCACTGCTGATACAATGCAAGAAAATGACTATGTAACACAAAGATATCACCGGACACAGCACTGCGAACGTAAGCATTTACCGAACGGAAGTCGCCGAATCATTGCAAGCAACGACAAAGCAGACTGCATACCATCAGTAATCAATGTGCTGTAATTAAGACACTTTACAAAAAGAATGATATTCCCGCATATGTAAATTTAATGCATGTAAAATTCAAACTGCAGAGAACGTATCATGAATTGTCACGATCAAGCGATACTTAATCCAGTAAGTACAGCGATTTAAAGATGGCTCTGTGTTCTAGATAGTCAATATAAAATATCAACTACTATAGACCCAATGCCTGCTGAAAATTCATAGAAAAGTCTCTTCATTTATTGTATATGTTATCGTTTTTGATAAAATATTCTTGGGCTACCAGCCACAACACTGGACCAGAAGTCCAAGCTATCGAAGGCCGCCATCACGGAACGATGTGAAATGTCAGGTTCTCTAGGCGGCAATTATGAAGACGACTGTATTTTAATTGCTTGCGAAGTGTAATCTGGTTGTAGTTTAACGGCGTTTCAGAGGTACTTGCTGTCTCCATCATCAAGGCAATCGCCCTGTAAACATCAGTAAATTTCTACCAGACTACACGGCACAGCGGCCCAGAAGACAGCCATCCACATCAGGAAATAATGCTCCGAACTGTGATGAGTCCGAACGACAGACAATCTTATAGGATTTGAGACTTTCGCGGCGAGTACAATAGATAAAATCTTCTCGGGCAATCGGCCGCGTTAACCGGTTATCGTATAGAACCCTGAAGATGGGGGACAGGGTTTGTTCCCGAAACGTCGGTTTACTACGGTAACCAGTTAACGCGGCTGATAGCCCGGGAAGACTATATTGACAGAGAATCACTTTAAGTAGCTACCCTTAACTGTTATATATTGGCATCGTTTACAGATTCTGAATAGACTCACTTTAATTCGCCGGTTTCAGGATAAAAAGGGAAAAAGTAGACTTCCGATTATTCGGGTTGGTCGGAAAAGATATTTTACCTGATAATCGAAACCTCCGATAATAAGCAAAATGAAACTAAAGTAAGGAAATGTAACAAATACGTAAGTTTATTTACAGACATATACTACTCAAATTTTTGAAGATTTGCTAATAACAAAAAGGAATTTATATAAAATTGAATACGGTACATAGCAACTATTTAAAATAAGATGTATAGTAATAACGTACTCTTGTAGCGACATCTGAGTTAATACGTTAAATAGCACGTCATTTGGTGTATTTGTTTATTCCTTTCTTTGTACACGATTCAAATTTTACAATAGATTTTCTGAATTTTCGTGTAAACCAGATAGACCCCGGTTAACCCGCCCAAGGATAATCAGGAGTCTACTGTAAATCCAAATATTTCAGACTGATTTTGATTGTTGCTTTGCGGTCTACACTTCATTGGAAATACAATTTAGCAAACCTAGCACTCCGGTCTTAAGTTCATATTACTTACATGATTGAATTACTCAATACACATGATTTATGATGTCTATCTGAAATTTGTTTTAGTTTCCTAAACTTTAGGACTTGCATTCATTTACCTTGTCACCGATCAATTCAACATCAAATCTTAAACGCACAACAAAGGAACACAAATTAAAACAAAGATGAGCGCAGTACAGCAAATCTTTCTTCGATGTTGATTCGATAATACCAGTGAAAATAAATTCCAATTCGTATTTTTGGAAGGCAGAAAAAGCTACTATACCCGAAAGAAGTTTTAGATTTGATATATCAAAGAGCTATCTGGCCACACGAATCAGAGCAAATCTTTAAAAGCCAACAGCCGCTAGCTGTTCCATAACTTCACCTCCCTTTATATGATCTTCAATACCTTGGTTCCCATTTTGTTGATGATAACTCTACCACAACGTCATATATTTCTTTTAGATGTTTTAATTCGACTGAAGTTTGTCTTTTGAGATTGGGTTTAAATAAACAAATACAGTAAACCCTCCTTCAACGCGGGTTTGCCCAAGGCGGATTACGTTATACGCGTAAAAATAAACGAGAATAATTGTTTGCTGAACATGGCAAATTCGATTATACGCGGTCTCCCAAAAAATCTGCAGAACCATACGAAAAATCCCACTGCTGTTTTAAAAAGTTACAGATGTTTTAGTTTTTTGTATGCGTTCGAAAACCAACTTCCTTTGTTTTATTCAGCACGTGTATTTAGCTCAACTGCCATTCAGCGATTTCTTCCTCCCTCGACGTCCCACAAAACTGCATTCAACGCGCGGTCTCAGTATCGCTAAGCTGCAAGTGTTAATTTGTGTCGTATTGTTTTCCGTTTTACTTCTTATAATACTGCCCTTGGACAGCATTTTGGAATAAAAACGCGAATATAGAAGTGATAATGAAGGCAACTTGCTCGGTTGTGACAACATATGAAAAAATAAATACCGTAGATAAGTTCCGTGGTAGAAAAACTGCATAAGTGTTTGCCCTAACATAAAGTTAATGTTTTATTTCAGAGTCTTATACATTATAAAACTACACAGTTTCTTCATAATAAATATCATTCCAATTTAGGAGTATTTATGATTTTTTATTTACCTTAAGTTTCCACGGCAGCGTTCCCGTATCTCCATTAATTTCATACGATATTAACTTCGTCCAACGCGGATTCTCAGGACGTACCACTTTCGAGGAACGTGACCCCGTGTTGGACGAGAATTTACTGTAATTCAAGTACGAACAGCGACCGCGGCTTTCCGCGCAGGTGTAGCCTCGCGGGCAAACGCACACACTAACTTTTACAGGCATTACAAATGAAGTAAGGAACCGAAAATAAGTCCCTGACGTCGCCACGGTGGTATGTGTATTAGGTATGAGTGTTAATCTGTAAAACGTAACGTATGATGTTACTGTACTAACTCAACTTCTGGCCTGGAGATATGAACACCGTCGTAAGGAGACTAGGACAAGGCAAAGTGGAGTGCTGTGGGCGCTTATCTGCTCACCGGCCAAGGATATCAGGTCAAATGTTGTCTTGGCAAATTTTCCACTTCGATAAAGTAAAATCCTCACTATTCCATACAACTGTCAGGAACGAATTATGTATGCGTGGTTTACCTTTTCCGTTCAAAAGGAGAATTTCAACCGAAATTAAACCACACAGCAAAGAAACGCACATCCTAGATGTCTCACGAATGTGTATAGGAGTCAATAGTTAACAGTGCTGTCTGCAACGGGATAACGTTACCGTCATCTTCCTTGGCTCTCTGTAAAGTTGTGGGAATGTTCGACCCCGGAACACGGATGTTTCCTTCCCAATTCCGTTCTGACCTAGACAGACAGCATGAAATTTGTTCGACGCACACTTCAGGATGTCCTACGAATTTCTTCACAAGGGCCCAGACGCCTATCACCGAAACATGGCGATAATCAAAGGTTAAATCGAAGTGGATAATGAATGTCGCAACGTGGATTGGTACTGCTTTCTTGTTGATTCTGAAAGACAATGCGCGTTCTTGGTTTGTTCGGACACAATTTCCGGATTTAAGTAATGTTACTTAAAAATCACTTTCCAACTTAACATTTGAAAGCTAGATCTGTATCTCTGAATACAGGAAATTAATTAAAATTTACGTTTCAGAGAAAACTTCAAATGTTCCCAAGATACCAACTCCGTAGAGCAGAGACTTTCTTGCAAAGCTGATATTCGCTCAGATACTCAATAAATCATACTTCAGTTACGGAACCCGAAGGCCCATTACCATTCTCACAAGAGCCAGCAACTAATTCCTGACCTGAGATACATCACTCCAGTCTACACCTTACCACTATGCAGAATATTTGTAAGTTCACGAAGGAACTGTCGCATAAAGTCACGCTATCGCCTCAGATTTCAAGCAACTGTACATCCGAACGCAGTTAGCTCAATCCCTGATTATGGTGGCAGCAAGGACCTCTGAAACGTCGGTAAAATTCTACCAGACTATACGGCGCAACAACCAAAAGACAGCCATCTTTAGACTCACCGCCGTGAAAACCTCAAATCCTAAGAATTAATCCAACTTATCCACTTGAGTTCAATTCAGTATTGAACTAATGGCCCCTCTTCACGTTGCTGACGTTCATAGCGTCCGGATGCAAAGTTATGCACCCCAAGACCACGTCGAGACTGGCGGGCACACGATGCCATGTTCTTTTTACGCCTATCTGTAACATCGCAACCTTTGCTACCATACCGGGACCTGCAAATTGAAGAATTAGGTCACGTGATACCCGTATCATGCTGACATTTATTGTTACCACCTGTAACAAGCTTCCCTCCATGCGGGCCAATCAAGTGCCCTGCCTCTTGTAGAAAGCCATGTACTTGAAAAACATAGGGTAACATGGGGTCTACTGGATAGTAGGGTCTTCTGCAAACTTCTAATTTTGATGCGACGCTCCGCCTAAATTTTTTTTTCCGTTCTTGCCTCAGGCAATAGCTACACGCGTTATTTATACAGTAAAGATCTTGTTGAAATCTTCTGCACAGATATGAGCAAAAGAAACTTGTGTGTACTGATATTTCTGAACATACTGCTTAGTATCATTTTTAGGGCGATGGTAATTGTAATCCAATTCTCCAATCTGGTCCTCTGTTACACTCTGACCACGCAAGTTTGGCTGAAATACTCATTTAATTCGTCACTGTAACACGAAAAGGACAAACTCAATGTGTCCCACGCGATAAACTTGAAATCAGTCTAAGTAATTACCGTAACCTCCGGTTGTCAGTACAACGCAGGTGCTTCCAGAACAGCGCATGCCTACCAGCTGATGTTTCTTCACCTGTGGGCCAATTTGACTCGACTTTGACGTCACGACAGTCCCTGCAGCAGACTTTTGAAGCTTTCCTACATAAAAGCTGACGATGAACAGAGAGTTGGTCAAATCTGTACGCAGTTTCGTCCATCCCTCTGCCCACTACAAAGGCTAACAGAGAATGCACGTTACTGTCAAAATGGCTGAAACCAGATCAGCTGAATCAACACAAATCTGGTTTCATGGTAGACAGCAGCTGCACATGTAAAATTAGAGGTAGCCATCCATTACTTAATTAATTTATTATCACTGATTCTTTATAATTGTTATATGTATAGTTATTAGTTTTTAATAGATAAAATTATATATTCTCTGATCACGAAACTGCTGCGTAATATAAAAGTTTGATTCAACACTTCGATGATGCTTCACGTGGTTAAATAAGTAAAATAGGTAATAACTATCATAAAATAAATGCTCATCTTATTTTTAATGTTGTATTTTATTCTGCCGGCCGCAGTGGCCACACGGTCTGAGGCATGGACCTCGTGCGACTGGCCGCTGGGACCGTGGGTTCGAGTCCCACTCAAAGCATGGATGTTTGTATAGGTAGAGGAGGCATTGCGTCGGGCCGATCACTCATCCAAGGAGTCCTACCATTGTCAAACAGATCAAGAAAATGAATATATAAACCTCGACACCTACGGATAAAAAGAGGATGAGAGAAAGAAAGAAAGAAAGAAAGTATTCTATTCTAACATATGTGGGGAAAATATTGGGTATTCTTTCTGGACATCGGTAAGTCAAATTTTTTACACCGAAATAAATAGGAATTTCATTTTCGTTTTCATCAAAGGCAAACACAATTTGTAAGAGAGAGATTGTCCAACAAACCTGGGTATTAACTAATAAGAACAGTATAAAGAACATTTGTGTCAAAATACTCCACGTATTTGGGATATTTAAATATGGCCAGTGTCATCAACATACTCTAATTAAAATAACTATCTCCATGGACAAGCGGTAAAGATATTCCCCATTTTGTGGATCCCAAATGTTCTTTACCGTGTTCACAACAGCCCGTCAGTTACAAACAAAGTATCACAAATTATACAGCAACGTACGTTAAGAATAATTCATCAGTTCCGAAGTTAACACCTCGTAATATTGTTGAATTACTTGTGGAGATCATAACCGATTCAGATGCCCGTTGAAGAAGGATGGGAAATAAAGAAATCTGGAGGTAAGAAGGCAAGCCCTGGAGAATATGAGGGTCAGAAGGGGTGGACCGAAGTTTGGAGTTTGAGATAGAGCACACGATACGACAAAGAGAAGTCTGTGTTGGTTATCACAGGGCAGATAGGAGCGAGCTTCCTGCTGCTGGCGCTGGGAACTTGGGAACCCGATAACGCTCAGGGCTGGCTGACTCCAGCACAGGGTGCCACGCAATGGAATTGCTGATCCCAGATAACAAGTGACTCCTGATTCCCGGTACAGATAACAGATACAGTCAGTTCCGCAAGTGACGACACTGCAGCACAGTTGCGAAATTTGGAGGCGTCTGATAGACGACATGTTTTTTGGTTCTGAATGTTCAGAATGTACTGTACCACGGAAAGAAGTTTCTTCTCCTCCGGACTCTCTTTCCACTTTCTCGTCACAAAACAGGCGACCTTCTTGTTCGGCCTCAGAAATCTCGTATCTTCTCTTTATCTCGTCCGTTCTGAGAGTCTTCTTTTGATTTCGTGAACCATCCATCCAATGCGAGCTGCATCCGATCT
>NW_019060508.1:114184-129556 GCF_000696155.1 Zootermopsis nevadensis | reverse complement strand
AACCCATCCAGGGGACAGCCATCTTCGGACTACATTCGACATCATTTTACCTGTGTGGTTAAGAAAGTGTCTGAGATGGGGTTTTTGAGAAAGGTCCAACGGAACATTTCCGGATCAGGTTTTTACAGACAAGAACGGAGAGAAGTCTATAGGAACAGCTGTTAGGATGTGAACAGTGCGGCTAGCGAGGTCCGTCTACATTCTGAAGTTGAATGTCGTTAAGAAGCACCGTGTGATGTGCTGAACGGGACTTCACAGCAGGTGGCAGATTCTGTGGGAAGAACTCTGGTTGCTTTTAGGAGGCGTACAAGTCAGATCCATTTCTATCACCCACCAGAGCATACGTAGGCGTCTACTTCTATTGACTTCAGTTCCAGGCCCTCGTGTTTACTGAACGTCGCGTTTGAGTGATTAGCTTCGTATTCAGAATGTCCCGGTTTCACATCCCGGCGTAGAAACCAGCTGTACTCAATATTTACATGGGTTTCCTTAGTCTCTTCAGATAAATGTCGGGTTGTACCTTAAATTAGACACCATCGCTTACGTTACTTGAAACAGGTGAGATTTCAGATTCTCCCGGCGATGAAACATGATGTTTGTTGTACGCTGTGACAGCTGGTAGATATTGACAGACGTTTAAGAAGAGTCTACTCTTTCTGTCATCAGAGCTATGCAAACTTCTCTGAAACGTCGCTCAATGTCTACCAGACTGTTCGATGCAGCTTCCTAAAATCCAGTCATATTTATTCTGAGCTAAATTAAGCTCACATACTCCGACTTTGATGGCCACGGTGATCTAGCGGTTATAACGCTGGCCTTGTAATCCTGGGGTCTCGGGTTCGATTCCCGGCGGTGCCCGAATTTATAACTTGTGTTGGGCAAGGCCGTGGTCTAGGCAACACGGAGTTTTCCTCCGTGGCATCCCAACAATTACTCCATTCACACACAGAAGAAGGCAATGGCAAACCACTTCTGGATCATCTGCCAAGAACGTATATGAACAGGTCCCAGTCGGAGAAAAGGATGGAAGGATCCTGTTCATATGGACCTGTCGTCAGACAGAACACTAAATATAATATATATACTCCGACTTTATTTATTTATGATTCACTTTTGCATTATTATTTTACCTGTGCGAATGTATTAAGAGTTAAATTTTCCTTGCATTATTATTTTACCTGTGCGAATGTCATAAGAGTTAGATTTTCCTTTTTTCATATTCTGAGTAAAATTTTGTGTGTATTTCTCACACTTCCCACACATCACATTTTTTTTTACAATGCATGTCGAAGGGTGAAAATTATGAAGCTCCTCGTTATACACTTTTTCTCACCCTTTTACAAGTTTGCCTCTGTAAGGCGGTAGGTGTAATATATCCCTTTTGCTCCAAGCCTTTCAACAACTCCTTCCACACCGGCATGTTTTTGTACACAAGATGACAACAGCACGCTGAACAATTAGGAAATCCATGGGGAGTTGTATGTCTGTCGACCGTCTGTGAAGTTATCTGTCCATGACATGGAGATGTTTCACCCCTTTCACACGCTAAACTTTTTACAAACAACCCCTGTCCGTTACCTGGACAGTATTCATTTGTCTAAATTGAGGTTTCTACATTTTGGTACAGGCAGTCCCAGCTCTTAAGAATACTAACGTTCCTGAAGACAGATTTACTGTATCCATCAGCGCAATATTATAATTGGAGGTTACGTTAAGAATTATAAATCAACAATTTTTGTTGCCTGAAACGAAACATTGAAAAAAAATATCAGACTTAGTAGAAGTTTGTCCTGTAAATGACAAAGGTAAATTGGCGAACTGACTCACGTGTCTTCCCTGCTTCCAGTGGCGTCCAGATTACCTTATAAAATGTTCACGGGCACAGTTTTTCATTTGGAAAATTTACCTGGTTCTGTTTCTTAACAACTTTCTTTCTTTCTCTCTCTCTCCCCTCTCCTCTTTTTTTTTTTTTTTTTTTTTTTTACTAGGAACGTAATATCTCGGCACAGATATTTGTGTTTGCTATGCGACAGTGTAAGAGTACTATTTTCCTCATGACTGTTGACATTTAAGGCGTATTATTTGTAGAAATTATAGGTTCTTGTAAAAATATGCAAACAAAAGAAGTGTCTATAAGTTTTTCGTATCAACTATTTCCATGCTGTATTTTTCTTTTAGTTAAAATGTATTTTTACTTGTGTGTTAGCACATCGGCTAGTAATTCACAGACATTCTATAAGAAATTTTAGGAGAGATTATTTTTTCACGATATTGTGAAATATTGAAGGCATTACCAGGTAATGCCAGTGTTTATAGACGAGGTGTGTGTTTCGTAACGTTAAAAGATAATCTTAAAGAATGTAAGAGCATTTGGAATATTTTGCTGTTGAAGGAAGACAATATTATTTCGTTTGCAGCGTAGGTCATAATATCGACTTATCTACTTAACATCAACGTGAATCCAGATTCGACGTCATACTGGAATAAGCATGTAATTTGAAACTCAAATTGGGACGGGCGAATATAGAATGCACAGGTCTTGTAAATAAATATTATAAATGTATTATATTTAGTTCGATTGGTCATAGTATTAGCCAGTAATGTTTGTATCACTGTCTTGTGTGGGTGCGGATAAAGTCTTCTGAATAATTTAACCTTGAAATAGTTTAAAATACAATTTATTACTGTGATGCACAGTAAAAGCTGTACTTATATTAAATTTGCCTTGGAAACGTCCTCTGTAACTTAATTTCGAGCGTGGTTATGCAATTTGAGGGACATGTCCCCTCCATCCTCAACACTACACGATCTCACAACCCAGAAAACCACGACGGACAGCTTTATGAAAGCAGAATTGTCATCTTTTGAAGTGTTTTGTAACAAATCTGGAATGTTAAAAGTGTACAGTTAGGTACACAGGTTTTGACCCACGTGTAAGTCACTTGAAACGTATTAGTAAGGAGCAGCCTTGATTTGTATCTGAGGAAAGATAATAAAAACAATTCTGATGACGAAGCTGGAAACGAAAGATGAAATGAAAATTGTGTAAGGTGAATGTTGTATTAGTCATCTGTTGAAAATGATCAGATATAGGCAAGAGGAAGATGCTAGCAGGGTCAGAGGGCAGTCGTAAACACGGAACCTTATCTGCAGTAGGCATCTCAATACTCGCCTTGCTGCTAATAAAATGTGGAGCAGAAGGGCCCATACAACAAACGTACGAACTCCAAAATGGTATTTCCAAACTTCTGCACGTAAACTAATACATTTAGAAGGGCAGACAATTAATTCTGAATTGTTTATCCAACATTTTAAAAGCAATTTTATTTTTATTAGGGCACTGAATAAGGAATTTGAGGTTGTATCCTTTGGATTTATTGGACACCTAAACATTGTTTTGTCTGTAACAGTCCAAAACTTGGCTACCGCAAGTATGCAGATATCAGACTAAATTGATAACTTACAACCAAAGCTGTCTTTTCATAGACCAGTCATTTTGCAGCTTAGAAAATAGAAATTTTGGGAAGTTTAGCGTATCTTTATTTTGGAACGACAGTCGTCTGAAGTGACCGACCGTGGTAAAGGAAAAGAATATGCCAGGAAAGCGGGTGCCTTCGTCAGGACGTGATGAAGATAGAAAGGAATGGGATGTTGAAGATGAAGAGGAGGGAATTAGAAGGAAAAAGATAATATTGAAGGGAGGGGATAGGTTATGTTAAAGGAAGAGCTGGATGTTAGGAAAAATGAAAGTAATTTAAAAACAGAGGGGAAATACATGAAGAAGTAATGGATGGTTTTGATGATAATTAAAAAAATTAAGAAGGTTATGACGTGAGAAGGTCAAGGGCGATCTGGGTGTTGAAGAGGACTAATATATATAGAGGAGTGAAGAATTAAATGAGGGATGATGGATGGATGGATGATGATGAAGGAAGAGTAGGTTTATGAGAGTGAGGAGATAAAAGACGATGAAGAGGAGGGAGGAAAAGGTGGGAAGTGAATGCCGATAGAAAAGGCAGAAGGGAACCTCGGACGCCGCTGTAACACCTGAAAGTGCGAAGCGGGCTGCTGTCTTGGGACGGGCTGTGCCGTAATTGCCCGTGGTAACGATCTGCGCGAATGGTTCTTCGTTTTGGTTTAAGTGACGTGCCAATTCTGTCAGTTTCTGGTCATCTCCGTGGCTGTCCAGGTAAAGTGGACCTCGTTTGTTGCTTGAATTATTCTACTCCTTGCTTAGTCAGGCTTATGGAGACCGACTACATTAGTACGTACTGTGTCCGGAAGCTTCTCAGACGAAAGAATAAAGGGCAGATAGAGATAACGTTGCTGAGATTTTAATGTGGAACTGAACACAGGTCAGGGTAATGAGCGGTAATGTAAGTAGCCGCAGTTACAATTAGATTTTCTCATCTCTGTATCATTTTGTAGCTTAAAACGGGTTACATAAAGTTTGGAGTGAGTTGGGCGATTTGATTGGTTTACTGTTCAGGCAGTGAAACGCAATTATGGGCTTACATGACGGTTCGTTAGGACTTATCCTGCTCTGTATTCCCACTTTCTTGATGAAGATGGGCCATAAACGCGGCCTGAATGAACTTAATTTCTTCTCTGCATCTCACTGACTGCAGAAGACAATCTAAAGAGACATGCAACTGTTGCTTGTGTTTCTCCTGCTGTATTAATTATTAGTCTTTCTCTCTGTTTCAATCTTTTTTATCTGATATCTTTCTGTATTTTCGTATTTCTACCTTTCTTTCTTTCCTTCTTTATTCCGGCTTTATTTGTTCCCCTCTTTCCTTCTTGCTTTCTTTTGTCTCTTATTTTCTCTTTTATTTTATTTCTGTCTTTTCCCCATACGTTTCTTCAATCTTTATACAGCGTGTTCAAAAATCTCCACAGCCTAGATTCGCAACTGCAAGCCTACAATATGCAGATATTGGCAACATGGTTACTTTTTGCCTGGGTTGGTGACACGGATTTATTACATTTCTACTTGTTAAGATGTCGTTGAAAGTTAATGGCCATAATCTCCAACACAATTTTTGCGAATAAATGTAAATGTGAGTAAATGTTTTTTTGTCGTGCTTTATATACAAACTTCTGTTCAGGGAAAATTAATTCTGAATCCGTACAGAGCAGTGAGCCAGATAAGCCAAGGAGGAAGCGTAGTTTTATATTTCAAGGAAATATTCCCAGAGTTTCACATTGAATCTTCAGACCATTGTGTTTGAAACGCAGTCCGTAAGTCAACATGAATGAACGGAGGAGTCAGTAACCCCTTTTTTTCCAAGCAGCGCAAGGACCGGTCTTGCCTTGTTACTGCTTTCATGCATTCTTCCAGGAACCTGTCGGAACCCATAAAATAATCATTAAACTTCTAGCGCTTAAAGTAAAGAAGCACATTTACTTACTGCAAGCGATAATTTGTCATAGTGCAGCACTTTCCTTCTCTTCAGTGCCACTCTACACGTCCCGCCCATCTCACCCTGCTTAATTTGATCATCATAATAGCATTTTTTTATGTTTTGAAGAGTACAAATTATGAAGGTCATTCCTATGTAATCCCCTTATCCTTTATATCAGTTTGCCTAAGTTCCAAATATTCGCATCATCGTCGTATTTCTTTAGTGTGACACAATGTCTGAAACCAATATTAAACAACTGTTGTAATACGCTTTAAAATTTTGCGTTCAGGTTAGATTTTATGTTCTCTCGGCGGCGAGCGTGATGAATGGCGGTCTCCTGGGATCCTGCGCCGTGTAGTCTGTAAGAAATTGCCGAGTTTCAGAGGTGCTTGATGCCTCTGAAACGTCGGCAAATTTCTACCAGGCTACACGGCGCAGGATCCCAGGAGACCGCCATCTTCGACTTACATTTACTTAACGATACTTTCACATTCCTAAGATTACATAAACTTTTAGGCTTTTTGTTAAATATAGAATTAGAAATTATTTGGAAGGAAGATGTCGTTTCTAATTCAAGTTATATCGGCGTTCGTATGACGGAACTGAGGAAACTCACGAAAATCCTTCCAAATGCGAAGCGGGAGTGGTTGGCAGCCACTCGGTCGTGACGTACTATCGTGTAGGAGATAAGGAACTGCGTTATTTAGGTTCTGAAGGTGGTCCAAACGACATCCTTTGAGTAACAAATGATACTGAGTCTAGAGGCCAGGTTCCGGATGCTGTGCGTTGATTAATTTTTACTCTATCCCATCACGCATCTGTGACGCTATTTCAGATTACAGGCTACGGTAGGTAGCACTACTGCCCAAGGCAGGAGCTGTTGCATCACAAAATTTCCCTTTCTCACACTCGTAAATTGATTCCGCGCTTGATTTATGGACACATTAATAAGATGAACCTGAGAAATGGCAAATCGAATTCCAACTGGTGAGATTTCAGGTTCTCACGAGCATGAAGATGTCTGTGCTCTGGGGTGTTCTGCTTGCTCTTGTAGAAGTTTACTGACGTTTCAGGGTGTCGGTCCAGAAGACATAAGTTATGAAGATCATTATGTAATGTTCTGTATCCCCTCGTTACTTAGGCCCAGATGTTCTTGCGTATTCTTCAGAGCACTTTCTCTCTCTCTCTCTCTCTCTCTCTCTCTCTCTCTCTCTCTATTAAGCGTCCTGAATTTATGTTCTTCCCTCAACTTGAGAGACCAAGGTTTAAATTTAAATTTTCGATAGGGGTCCCGTCGTTATTGGTTCTGTTGACATTGTCTCCAATCATCTTAGAAGCTCGGGGTCTTTAATTACGCCAGTAAACACAGCATCAACTCTCTGAGGTGCAGTGACCCCGTTAACACATTTTCAAGGTCACCACCTGTCTCGGTGTTGCGTAACACTGGGCACACGTTGTGGGTTGGCGCTGACTTTATTGTGTTATGAATCTGAAGAGACGGGTGTTTGCGCGTCATATTAGGCACTGGTCCGCACAAAGAAACTACAGTGCAGACGAGGAATTCGCTTAGCAGACGGACAGACAGACAGGCGGGCGGGCGGCCTTCCTCTCTTCACGCTCGAGAGCGTCCGGCCCGACTCTGGTTATGTAGATGCATGAGCGCAAGATTCTTTGCTGCTGTCTGTCTCGTTACCTATTTTACTTCTTTCTTTCTTTCTACCCCGAGTTCTTTCTTACTTTGTTTTATTTATTAGTTCTTTCCTTCCTTCCTTCCTTCCTTCCTTCCTTCCTTCCTTCTTCCTTCCTTCCTTCTTCCTTAACCTTCTTCTACCGGAAAGATCTTCTTCCTCTCTTTGTATTGTTACTTGTTTCTTTTGTATTTCATATCTTATTCCTTCCTTTCGTTTGTTCTTAATTGCTTTCCCTTTTATCAAACCTTTCTCCCTTCCTCTTTATCCTTACTCTGTTATGTCTTTCATTGTTTTCAATTCTCCCTCTCAAATTTCTTCTGTGTTCCCTCTCTTTCATTATTTATTATCTTATATTTATTCCTTCTACTTATTTATTTGTTCATTCTCTCTTCCTTTTTAAACTTCTGTACTTTCATCGTACGTCCCTTTCTGCCTGTCCTTGTTTTCTTTCATCTTTCGTCCTTAGTCTACCTTCGTGTTCCCATTTTAGCTACTGTCAGATAAGATATTTCTATTGGCCAACACGTATCATGCAGTCGTCGGCCATCACGCACAGGACAAAACATAATGTCGCAGAGTAAAAACATCTGTGCCAGACAGGACTCGAAACCACACTCTACTCTCCTTGTACTCAGAGACTGTGATATCATTTGCATGCGCGGTTTTTCTGGCTCGGTACCTTGTCCTGCCACGTCGAATACACATTACAATCTTTCACAAATGTGTAAGACCTCTGTTACAAATAGAATGACTAATTGGCGGCACATGCTGTGGTCCCTGCAGTCCATGAAATAGTTCAGTTATAAATTTAGAGTTCAAAATTGTAAAGTTGTTGAGTCACGATGAGGTAAGATATACACTTTTACCGGCACTGCAAGCCTTTGCACAACGCCCATGCACTCCAAAAGAAACAAGTGGTTTCCCAAACGTCCAAGGCATCGCGTTTAGTGCAGTGAATATTACAGCATCGCTTCTTAAAACCAACCACACGGCCTTATTTCTGTAAGTTTAGTTATACAACTAGCTGGAACGTCTTCGTGTTTAAAACCGAACCCGGATTTCAGAATGTGTTTCAGCAAAAGTGGTTCATGGCGCTAAGATACGTGTTAATTTATCCTCCTATCACCTTCCCCTATCTTTTATGCGGTTGCTTTTCCCCACCAAAATTCTCTACTCATTTCTTGTCTCTCCCATCCTGTCACATGCACAGTCCACCGCTATCCTTCGGGTATTATTAACATGGTAAGGTTACTTGTTTAAATCACAAAGTTATGTGGATTCCATGTTTTACAGAAGAAATAATCCTACTAAAATGTCATTCGAAGCTGCTAGATGCTCATTTGTCACGGAGAGACCTGGCTCTAATCCAGAGTCCATTCAGGTTCTTTATCCTGGGTTCAATACGAGCGGAGCGTGCCGCTGGCTAGAGATCTCGGAAGAATGGTGAGGTACTGAATGCGTGGAGCATTACATCTGCATTCCTGTACGTCTGTTTGATGTGCCCGGAAAGAAAGACAGCTGTCTATAAAGATTTATAATTTGTTAATAATTTCCTTCGGGAAATTGATCTATGTCCACACTAAATTTCTCAAAACCTGAACCATTTTCTAGTTTTGCTTCATGTTTATTAGAATCTGTAATTTTATTTACCATTTTCACTTTATTACGTGCAACATTTAAACGCGCTGTTGTCTCCACACTCAGCATTTTACGTTCTACGGTCTTGCGTGTTAAGACGTGTTTTAATCTCACGTTTTTAACTTATTTTCTTTTAATTTCTGTTTTAACTACTCTGCGTCACAGCCACTTTTGAATCATCAGTTTAAATTCGTTCCTAGGCAATATCGCCTGCAGATATAAAGACCACTGTGCAAGAATAGTCTGTCATTACGTAAGCGTCGAGCCATAAATTCCCATGCTGTAGTAGAACGTACACGCTAACAATTCTATACGTCACTGCACATCACTGCAAAAATCTCTTTTAGTTTAAACAGTTGCAATTTTTGTATTATTTAAAAGATAAAAGGTGAGACTATTGTGTGTAGGATGAGTAATCTAACCTGTAAGGGGTTGCATCAGAAAGTATTAGCTGTGATTTAAACACGTGGAATCACTCACTTAATGTTTATGTTGTATTTAGTTTTGCAAGTAGGACATATTAAAGTGATGGTATTTTGCAATATCAATTCGATCACGTATGAAGGAGAGTTGTGGTTGTTCTGAAGCTGCACGTGGTACTGGGTATGTTTCATTACTTCCATGTGTTTGCGTTGCGTTGTAGGTGAACAACTTAAATGTTCTCTATTCAGTACGAAGTGCATTATGGGATGTTTGAGTACGTTTGCAAGTCGATACAGTTTTTTCCTCCCTCTGGATTTAGATTAAAATTGTTGCTTTGATTCTGAGCTATACAGTTTTTTCCTCCCTCTGGATTTATATTAAAATTGTTGCTTTGATTCTTAGCCTAAAGTTGCAGAGCGGATTTTATTTTCGATCTTTTTCGGTGAATGTTAAGGTTAATCGAAATATGATAATTTTATCAAAAGTACAACAGTATTAAGGGTAAGAGAAATTGGTACTCACCTCTTTATAATGTCGTCAACACGTGGCACGTTGCCTCCAGAAGCCATAGACGCCGTCATGACATGGTGCACCGAAGACAGAAGATGGAATTTAATATTAAAGCTCCCAGCACCCAGACTCCTTTGCAGTGGGTAACGTTGGATCCTTCTCTGGGGTTAAGACGGTCGGTGTGTGAGGCCGAACATTCAACGGAATCTAACATTGACATATATAATTGCTACCCTTTTGTAGCAGAACCTGAAATTTCAGCACCGATAATATGCAGCTCAGTACTTAGCGACATCCTGAGCCAGTTCAATCCATTTACAGTGTTCGCATATCATTTAAAAATCTAACTTAATGTTATCTTCAATCTTTGTCCGTGTGTGTGCATTGGGAAATCATGGGATATTAACACACTTTTCTGTGGGCTGCTTTCACGAGCTCGCACGCTCAGACAGGTGCGATCTCAACAGTTTTAAAACCACTGGACTGCTCGATAAAGTACTTAAGATTATGAGGTTCCAGCCTCCCTACCGATAGTATTTACAAGCAAGATGCTGAGTTTTCACCGTAAGGATAAAAAGGCGATAGTGGTTTAAATTTTTATTGAAATCTTGCCGTATGGTATTTCAGTTGCATTGCATATGGTGTGAAATGGAGTATAAAAAATACGGGCTAGGCCTATGACCTACGCATTGCGCCATATTGCTGAAGTCACTCACTTGTCCTGTGTGTATCTGTGTCCCGAGGCCATCCGCTGGACGATCACACTGTGACGTCATGAAGACGTCCCACAGAGATGGCGAAACCTTTTGATGGTATCCAGGTTACGGATAACTTGCAGAGATAATTACCTGGTAATTGGAAACTTACACAGCTCAACATATTATGCATCAGGGGTTAAGTTATTCACTTACGGATGGTCGGATAATCGCTGTTAATTTGCGGTTTAAATTTTAACACGTTAATAAAGCGAAACGAACGTAATGAGATCGCAGGGGAATGTTTTGTGACTTTTCTTGTTTCGTCCTTTCATTTTCTGTTAAATTCTTTCATCCGTTCTGTTCCTTTCTTTTCTTTACTTATTTTTTATTTATTTCGCTCTCTGTTGTTTGTCTTTTTTCTATTTTTACTTTGATACAGTGAAGAAACAGATTGTGAGGAACCAGGGGATAAGGAAGATAGACGAAGAAGTGAAGCTCCTGGGGGGGGGGGGGGGGGGAGGAGGAAAAGGAAATTGTAGTAGGAGTGGAAGGTCGAGAATAAAAGGAAGACAAGGCAAAGTAAAACAAAGAGTGAAGAGAAGAATGGAAAATTAATATCAGTGAATGAAATGAGGGAGAGGATACAACGAAGGAGTTGAAGAAATAGAGAAGAGGATTAAAGAAAGGAGGAAGCAAAGAGTGGAGGCGAAGAAGAACATGGAGAAAGAGGGATTGTGGGCAGGAGAATGAAGACGAGAATGAGTGGGTGGGGGAAAAGCGAAAGAATATGTAAAAGGAGGAGAAAGACGAAGGAATTGAAGAAAAAGAGGGTGAGGGGAGGGACAGATGTTAAGAAAGAGAGAGGAATAGGAAATCAAATTGGGGAAAATAAGAACAGAAGAAACTGCTGTTTTACGAGAAACACAAAATTATCGTCGCGTTTGAGTGGTTCCTGCGATGGAAATTATAGTAGCCTGGAAACCACGCCGTCACTCTGATGTATTTGCACCATGTGGCTAACGTAAACTGTGCGAAGGCTTTGGCCAATTTTGGCGCCAAACAAGGGCACTTTGAGTGAAAGGTCAGGCAGACTCCCTTTCGTTTCATCTGACAGTGATGTAACGAAGTGGTAGCATCTATAAACTCGTCTTACGATAGCAGTGACACACTTTTACCACTCCCAGGCGGCTACTAATGGCACAGAAGCTATGCACGAGCAGAGTGTCGTTCTGTGATTATCTAACAACGTTTAGTCGACTCTAGGCGTTAGTTTGCTAACTCGCACGATGACTATGATCGAGAGGTGTAGCTGTCTTCTGGGTTGTAGCACCGTGTAGTCCTTGCTGCCTCCATCATCAGGGCGATACAGCAAGGACGTCGGAAACTACGGTAAACTTCTACCGGACTACAAGGCGCTACAACCCAGAAGATAGAGATCTAAGTCGGTACCTCTGTCTTTCAGAAGGGTGAAACGTCTCTTTACTTAACGCGACTTACAACGTTGCTTTACTTGTCGTGTAATAGATAATCGCACTTAACTTATTCCTTGTAAGACTTGAGGTTCTCACAGCGGTGAGTATGAAGATTTCTGTCTTCTGGGTTGAATTCATCGCCCTGATGACGGAGGCAGTATGACCTCTGAAACGTTGGTTAACATCGACCAGACTACACAGCGCAATAACCCAGAAGACAGCAATCTTCAGACTCATCGCCCTGATGATGGAGGCAGCATGACCTCTGAAACGTTGGTTAACATCGACCAGACTACACAGCGCAATAACCCAGAAGACAGCAATCTTCAGACTCATCGCCCTGATGATGGAGGCAGCATGACCTCTGAAACGTTGGTTAACATCGACCAGACTACACAGCGCAATAACCCAGAAGACAGCAATCTTCAGACTCATCGCCCTGATGATGGAGGCAGCATGACCTCTGAAACGTTGGTTAACATCGACCAGACTACACAGCACAATAACCCAGAAGACGGATATCTTCAACTTATTCCTTGTCTGGTAATCCAGTGTGGAATTTTGTTCCAGACCCACCATCGTCTCTTGTGAAGTCAGCAATTACTTGTAAACCCGTTACAGCTCTTGGACCCACGTGCCTACTTAAAGTTCGCAGGTGACAGTGAAGTAGGTCTTCATTACCCGCATTGTCGCATTCACTTCTTGTCTCCTTACGCGGGGCTATATGATAATTAGCAGAGGTAAACTTTCTCCACGGGCCGTTTAATGTGAATGCTCTCAGGAGCGGGTAATGCAACTGCACGGTGGTTTAGAGTGAATTTCCCTGCAACTTGAATGCTAGAACGGGATAAGTACTTGAAGAAGATTGCTGTCGTCTGGGCCGTATCGCCTTGTATTCTGGTAGAAGTTTATCGCTTTCGCCTTATCAGATTTTTTAAACATAAAATTTTGTATGACTAGTATTCAATTTGTATCTTATATGCGTCATGTTTGTGTTTGATTAAATATATAATATAATATGTTAATTCATACTCATTCCAAGAAAATAATTAAACATTAATTCCACAGATAAATAAAACGTCTGACTACAATAAGCAACTTACCATGAAAATGGAAAGCTACAAACAGAAATACGGATCATTATAATGTATTGCATCAAGTATGTAATAGTTTTTAAAATATTTTAAATTGATAAAAACCTGAAGACGACGGTATTACCCGTCGAAACATGTCGTTTTAATAAAAGCGCTAAAAAAATATAATGTAAAATCGTATTTACGATTAAGAGAGCTAATATAATATTTTACACAACAAAATGTTTTAATATTATATAATTTTTACAACACCAATAAACTTCAAACGTTTGTGTATAGACTGTACAAATAAATATATATAAAATTTTCTTTCTGAAAAATGCTTGCTTCAGAATTTGGGTGTTTGACATCCTCATGGGTGGATGTTTTGATTCGTGGATAATATTAAATATAATTATTGAAATGTGTATCTTAGAGAAATATATTAATTAGAATCCAAAGGCGAGCTTTTGTGATGGCGATGATGAATATTCTTATTTCTTGAGTTGTTCTTCAGCAGCTTATCCACGAATTCATACCAAGGAGACAGTCGTAAAATGAATTTTAAACTTTTGTCTTTCAGAGATTCAATCCACGTTCTTCAAGATCGCGATAAAATGTTGTCACTACGTTCGATGCTGATGCTAATTCTGGGAAGTGTTGCCTAATGTTTTAAGATTGAGACATCAAGTCAGGCTCTGTCGCCATGTTTACGAGATTTGTACGAGATATAGGAACCTTTGAAGTTTCCCACCGCTTGCGAAGCTCTCTGTTCTGAATATATGTGCTTCTGCAACAATTCATCCTTTCGACGGTTGCTATGGGAAGAAGTAACAGTTAGCACGCTTATACGCCTAATTTTGAAAGCCAAAACTTCACCTTTCTCTGTATAAAATGTCTTGGAGAGATTTCATTCTTTGCTCTCCCTAATATACTTCGCCCCCGAATATATTTCACAGTTAACCTTCAAGTGTCAGAGATTAAAGTACTTTTGTTTGTATTTTTGTAAACGTTATTAAACATGCATTTGTGGGATTAAAATAGAACAAAGAAATAGGGTGTGAGGATTTGGATCGCGTTTATCTGACTGAGGATAACCACGAATGTGTCAATCTCTTGTGAGACGTTGATGTACTTTCGAATTCCGTGATTGGCGGAGAATTTGGAATTCCTTGCCCAAGTCAGCGAGTCTTAGGTTTTCAAGGAGTGTGCGTCGTGGAGTTATTGAATAATCTCACAGACACGTAGTCGTAAACTTTAAGTAAGTGTTTATGTATAAGAAATTGACCTTAGAAATTAATGAGATGATGATAATGTTGCGTCATATTGTGTTGAATATATACTTGTTCTATTTTTTATCAGTCTAATCACAATGAAATATTATTATTAAATATTAAAATATTATTACAATTAACATTTAAATATTTAAAATATATTAAAATGATGCTCTCTATCGAAATGTTGAACAAGCTTAGAAATTAAGTTAATTTTTGTGCAGTTTGTTATAAGAAAAATTCGGGGGAATAGAAGCTACTTTACCTAGTTGGCAGTATAAATTTACGAATTACGTATCGTATTCCTGTTACATTGTATATATGCAGTTCAGAATATTTTGTCTTCCTGCATGTTATCTAAAGCCTTAAAGATGCAGAACTACGTATAATGTTGCCTGTTGTTCTGTACGGGTGTGAAGTTTGGTTTATCACATTAAAGGAAGACCATAGATTGAGGATGTTAGAGAACAGGGACCTTAGGAAAATATCTGGAATTAAGAGAGAGGAATTAACATGAGGCTGAGGAAAACAGCGTAGCAAGGAGATCCATAATTTGTACTCTTTATTAGATATTATTAATATTATAAAATTTAGAAGGTTGAGATGGGCGGGGCATGTAGTTCGCATGGGGGAGATGATAAATGCATACAAAATTTTGGTTGGAAAACCTGAAGGGAAGAGAATACTCGGAAGACTTAAGCTCAGATGGGAGGATGATATTAAAATTGGTCGTGAGTAAATACGTTGGAAAAGTGTGTATTGGATACATATTGAATGCGGTAATTATTTATCGGAATCCACACAAGGCGTATAATTTCCTGACTAGCTCAGGGCATCATCTGCTTCATAGAGTTAGTTCCAATTGTGTTTGGTGTTAGACGAATCTGTTTTCAAGCACCGTGTTGTGGGAACATGGTCGACCGGAACAAAATGCCCCAAATTCCTTGAGTCAGCATCCAGCACAATGGAGCCGACTGTTTCGCTCCATTCATGGCCAACTGTATTACACGGTCACATATCTTGTGCCTTTCCTGTAGTTGCAGCATCTCTGCCTTGCTGTTAAGGATGTGGGATAACTAATAATAAACCATTTGCACGTAATCTAAAGCAGTGTTCCTCAACATTTATCGTACCGCTGACCCCCTCTCCAAAAATATCTCATGCATTTTTCTTAAATAAAATACAGTC
>NW_019060508.1:98851-109723 GCF_000696155.1 Zootermopsis nevadensis | reverse complement strand
TCCATCCTTTTCTCGGACTGGGACTTGTTCATATACGTTCTTGGCAGATGATCGAGAAGTGGTTTGCCATTGCCTTCTTCTGTGTGTGAATGGAGTAATTGTTGGGATGCCACGGAGGAAAACTCCGTGTTGCCTAGACCACGGCCTTGCCCAACACAAGTTATAAATTCGAACCCGAGACCCCAGGATTACAAGGCCAGCGTTCTAACCGCTAGACCACCGTGGCTACATACATACATATATATATGTATGTATATATATATATATATATATAAAAGAATGCGACAAGAAACTTTCAGATTCATCTCGCAGAATTTCAAATCCGTCACCACCAGTGCATCCATCGCCTTAGAAATGGACGTAACGGTGTTATGTCGCTGATAAACGAAACCTTCTTCAGAAATTATATCATCTGTGGATGAGATTCGGGTTCTCACGGCGACGACTGTGAAATGATTATCTTCTGGGATGTTGCAGTGTGTAATCTGGTAGAAGTTTACCGACGTTTCAGAGGTGCTCAGTGCCTCCATTATCATGGCGATGATCCCGGGATATATGAATCTGTGTATAGTTTCTGTTCTCTTGTTCGGAAACGGGGTGTCAGGTACAAATGCAAATTTACTTCAACGTTTCTCCGCTAAATAAGGATGTATGTAACTCAGGAGTTGTTGCCCTTTTTCTTGGCGTACCACTGATTCTAATTTAACACACCAAATGGCGTAGAGACATAAATGGAATTATTACAGACCTCACAGAGTGTTGTATGTAGTTTCTACATTGTAAACCCGATAAATTAACTTACGGTTTTAATTAGAAATTTAATCTATAATTTCCTTCAGTTCTGTTCATTTACGCGTCGAACTGGGACGCTTTTAGATGGAAGAGATTAGACAAAAGATTCTAAACTCAATCACGCTATCAGAGAATTGGTTCACATATCAGAGGTGATTTGAAAGTTATGCGGAGGTCGTAATATCCTCTCAACTTTCGATCAGAGTCGGTTACAATACAAGGCAAAGATACATCACCAATCGCTTTTTCCTTTCGTTTTTAACGTAGTTTCGTCATTTAGGCTGTAATTGTCTGCACATTGAATTACAACGTAAAGGACAATTACACTGTCTGTAATACCCAGAGAATTTTTAAAATTTGTATATAAAATTACTTCATGGACAAAAACAAACAAACATTCATTTCAGTAGTGACAGAATGTTAATGCATGAGAAACGAATTGTTTAGGTGGTAACTAAATATTTTGTCTTCCCGTCTGATTTCTAAGAACCTGAAAATTAAAGTATACAAAACAATAATTTTGCCTGTTGTTTTGTATGGGTGCGAAACATGGTCTCTCACTCAGAGGGAGGGACACAGATTGCAGGTGTTTGAGAATCGGGTGTTGAGGAGGATATTTGGGCCTAAGAGGGAAGACGATGGGGCGTGGAGAAAACTGCACAATGACGAGCTTAAAAATCTGTACTGCTCCCCCAGTATTGTGAGGGTGATTAAGTCGAGAAGAGTGAGATGGGCGGGACATGTAGCGCGCATGGATGGGACAAGAGTGTGCACCGGGTACTGGTTTTGAAACCTGAGGGGAAGAGACCGCTGGGGAGACCTAGACGTAGATGGGAGGATAATGTCAGGCGGGATCTATGGGAGATAGGAGTTGAAGGAGACTGGGTCCGGTGGAGGGCTTTGGTTAATTCGGTGATGAACCTTCGGGTTCCGTAAGCCATCTAGTTAGTTAGTTAGTTATTGTCTTTTGATTTTCGTACCACTCGACAGTGGCTCGTTTACCGCGGGTTGAGAAACGCTGATGTAACTGAAGGACGAGCGGCAGTGGTATCCTGTTGTGGAATTTCTGCAACAGGGGTTGGTTCTACGTGATGCGGCATAATCTCTTTGCAGCACATGCTGGCGCTGAAGGCGCCTCAGATTAGTCGGGTCAGAGGAAACAAATTTGCGGGTCTCTTGGGTTTTGAATGCCTTTTATGTTTTATGACATTGGGATTACACGTGTAATGGACTGACAAAGCACGTGATTATTCACTGCTTGGCCTGTAGTGTGGAGTTGAGGAAGGAACCTCTTTATTGCTTTATTTGTTTTCCTTCTCCCTCCGTTTTCTTCCTTATTTTCTCGTGCCTCTACTCCAAGCCTTATTTTTTTGCTTTCAATATTTATATTTGTCGTCCTTCTGCCGTTGCACCCCTCTGTGTTTATTTCCCTTTTAATCTATTCCTTTGCCTCTCTACTTCTTTTCTGTCTCGCTTTTTCAGTATTATTTATTTCCTTCTGTAGTTCGTAGCTCCTTTTCCTCATTCGTTCTTTCTAATTTTCTCTTTTTTCAAGTTGTTTTTCGTCACTTTTCCCTTCATTTGTCCCCTTTTAATTATTTGTCTCATTTCTTCTTTTTCTATTCTCTCCTAATTATTTTTTACGTAAATACGTCTATATTTTAGGGTCAGTGTCATTCGGCAAGAATGTGGTTCGATTCCCGGCGGTGCCCGAATTTATAACTTGTGTTGGGCAAGGCCGTGGTCTAGGCAACACGGAGTTTTCCTCCGGGGGCTTCCCCGGTTTCTCCGTGGCATCCCAACAATTACTCCATTCACACACAGAAGAAGGCAACGGCAAACCACTTCTGGATCATCTGCCAAGGCAATGGCAACCCACTTCTGGATCATCTGCCAAGAACGTATATGAACAGGTCCCAGTCCGAGAAAAGGATGGAAGGATCCTGTTCATATGGACCTGTCGTCAGACAGAACACTTTATAACATTACATTACTTTACATTACATTCATCTGCCACAAACCCATCTTAAGCGTAACTAACTCAAGTTAAATAAGCAAAGTCTTAATCAAACTTTACTCAATTGTAAAGCATGTATAAAGGAAATATTTAGAATAAAGCCAATATATAAACTTCCTTTCCGTATAGACGTATTTACGTCAATTTCTCCGGAACCGTCGTTCCACTGTCAACTTTTCTCTGCCTATTTTGTTTCTCGCTCTCTTCGTTAACAAACGTTTTGAAATTTTCGCTGTTGCCACACCCACACGCACACCAGCGCTTGAGCCCCCGACACTGTGTCAAGTTATAAAAAAACTCCTCAGTTCTGCCTACCGCCTGCTATTAGCCTATGTTATTTTGCGGAGGCACGTATTCTTTTATTGTCCGGCAAGATTCCAGCTACTGATTACAAGCTTCAAACTGTCTTTCAAACGTTTTGGAACAGATGTATTTTATTGCCGTGCTTTGTGTTTCGAAGGCTTGGTGGTGATGATTGGACCCCATCTTCCTGCATCAGATACTTAGACAAAACGCGTATTATTTTTTTTTGGAAAATAACATGGCGCCTGCTGTCCTTAAATTCTTCTGTGTTTACGGGCTCTAACATTGGTCACAGATAAATAATAACCCCCCCCCCCATCTAGTGCTGAGGTCAAGAATGAGTAGGAGCTATACTTCCTCTCCCTCCAAGCGTCAAAATGGGGTATAGTGGGACAGCTGTACTTTACTATGTGCATGAAAGAATAAGAATTTAACCGCTTTGATAACTTGTCCAGTTAACAGAGAGTATATTATAGCCTGTGCTTGTGGAAGTGAAGGTATTTTACCTCAGAGCTTTAATGATTGGAAAATCGAGAAGACATCAAAGTGTCGGGCAGACCGGAAGTGTGACAGGAAGTCGATCTGTTACCCGAAACCTAAAGGTACACCCGATATTTCATTCGGCCTGTAAGCTGAGACAACAGACGGCTCGAAAGCTGTGGTGGGAGACGAACAATAAAATTCTTTGCCCAATCCAAAGAGAAGCTGTACGTATGACTGTACAATGGAACGTCGGTCAAATCTACCGAGAAATATGTTGTGGGGAGAACTTATGAAATTATGATGCGTGTTTTGCTTCAGTCGAGGCGAGTGTAAGCCTCAACTGGCTGGCTAACAACGCCTGGCTAACTATATGTGTTATCTGATTGGCTCTGCTGTGTTCCCGTGTATAGATTACCAGTGAATTACGACAGTAAAGTCAGATTGAAGACCTTTCTTTCAGATTGTTATCCGGGCTAACACATTTGGTCGTTGGTATTTTGTTAAATATTTACAGTAATTGAGGATACTTTGGATGAAAGTTGTAAACTTTATTGAGGACTATGTTATCGTGAAATGTTTTTTTTTTTTTGTAAGTGGAGGCAGTTTTAATAGACTTTGCGGTCTAATCGTTCATATTAGAATCCATTTAGACTAATGGTTATGTTTGTCGATACAGACTCAACATTAGATCGTTCTGACGTATGTTCATATTGCGAGCAACCGATACCGAATTTAATTGAGATTTAAATGGAACACGTGAAAGACAGACATTGCCCCTCCATTGTGCATTAGGAAACGAAAAGTTAAATGAATAAATGTTCGGTTGATTCCACTTTACTGGGCTGGTAAGCTGATGACATTACAAAACGACTTAGAAACAGGACATTAACGCAATCCTGAAGTGAGCTCATTGTGTGGCTAAGCGAAATATGCAGTGGGAATTGGGATGAAGTGACCTTTATCGTATTCCCACCCAAAATAAGGTTTATTTGATTTTTGAGGTTTGTGGGTTATACCAGCTTGTTACAGGTAGATTCAGGTGACGAAATGACATTCTGAAGTATCTGGCACACAGATGGCACTAATCCATTAGTACTCGTCTCGTAGCTTCCATGAAATCAATCCTAAAATATTCATTTATATCTAATACCTCTTCATTTTCCATAACCCACGCTGCCTAATCGCATTTCAGAGCTTCGTGCTTTCCGTTCAATTGTTTCTAACCTAATTAAGAGATATCTAATTAAATACTGCGTTTCTCAAATTTAATATTATCCGTACTTTTCCGTAGAAACCGGTTTTGTTAGAAACGCTGATAGTTATACACGGAATTCTCCGTTTCATGGAACGTTAAGGTTTATAAGCGTCTTCACAAAAGCCAGCTGTTGGCCTCTCTCCTTAGCCATTTGAATCCACTTTTTTCCCTGCCGAAATTCTTCGTGATCCATTTATTCCCATCTACACTCTAGGCTCCTAATTGTTATCATCTTGAGGTTTCCGGATCAAAATTTTGTGTGTACTTATTATTGCATTTTAACATATTCGACGGGTTTGCTATACAGCCATGTTGAAGCGCCTATAAAGCCACCACAACTGACTTCGCAAGATTACTACATGGTATTCTAGGAAATCTGGAGGTAAAACTCCGTATATTCGTGGACCAATCTCTGGTTGAGAGGTGAGATGTTAGCTTGAAGCACCTGCTACATTCGATTTGAGTTCAATGTCGGTCTAATCTCATATTGAATTACCTGTCGGTGTTGCAATTAGGCAGTCTAGTTTGTTCTTGGTAAGGAGGAGAGTGGGGGAGTTATATGCCGGCAAAACACGGCTCCGTGTGACACGGGTGACCCGCTGATGGTGTCTGTCTATCTGCCTACCTGTCTCTGTTTCTCCTCCGATACATGTCACTTCAGACGATGCTCCCCCTTGACGTCGGCATCACATCTTCGTGACCTGTACCGCAAGAGGTCAAGCCACCTAAAGTCAAAGTAACCCACAGGCGTCCTGGATGTATACAGTGTCGTTTCTTCAGCATCGCCCCAATATTGATGTGACGGCGCGATGTTGCGAACAGCATGCTGTAGGCTTTACAATGGTGTGAACTGTACAACCAGTGAAGGCGCCAGTATTTCCGTGAATTTCAATGAAACAGTGAACCCGTTGACCCACTCACCTGGCAAAAACAGGTTAAAGCTTTCAAAGTTCTTTCAGGGTTCAGAAGCAACTTTCTTTCTTACTTCCTTCAAACACATCTTTCTTTTCTATTGTCTGAAGACTACAGATGTTGTCGGCTTTGAAAATTTCTTGTCAATTGTTTCGCGATGTGTGTCCTAGAAAGACCACAAGTTCAACCCAATAACTCACCTTTAACCTCTGACCTGAACTTGAGACGTAGGTCGTTGTTTCGCTAACACCGACTGTGTGGACATGTCTCAGTTGCTGTATCGACTGATGACACAGGTCGATATAGTGCTTCGCCCGTTCAACCCTCATGCAGATTCATTTGTAAAGACTAGTACGTAATGTTATGGTTTCCGCCTTTGTGGAAATCGGGCGATTAACCCAATAAAGTAGGTTGGCTGACGTCTATTCGGAGAGGATTCCTGTCAGTTTTCTTTACAGGATTGATCACAACGAGTCGTTACAGAGTTTCACCACAGACCTGTTAGTGTTTTCGAAGATTATTTAATTTATTTTTTTATTTCTTAATCCTGTTAAAAACAATGGTAAATTTATGTATCGCCGATATTGTTCGGGTGATTACATCAAGAAGGGTATGATGGACGGGAGACATGACGCTTCGAATGTGAAAATAAAAAAGTACACCAAATTTGTTGTCGGCAAACCTGAAGGAAGGAAACCGACTTGAGGATATGGGAAGTAGATGAGTGGATCATGGTATCTAGTGTCCAGTGACCGGTTGAGTAACTGTAAGCTTTTCAAAGCAGACCATGAGCTTTGTAGACAGTCAGTTCGGCTAAAGTGAGGAGGCAGCCCATTGCCCTGTAGCCTTGGGTGCTCGGTCCCGTGGCGGATAACGCAGGTTCTGCATTACGTAACACCCGACACCTGTTCTAGCCTGCGTCTCGTGTGTTATTGCTAGAAGGACTCACGTGCTTCTTCACTGCTACGCCTAGACCCCGGACGTGCCGTTTTCCGAGCGTTCCAAATCGTCACAGGGACCGGCAGCGTTTATCCGGGTTCAGTTAAGATTTGTTTCAGGTCTGAGTTTCTGGGTTGTGACTCTGTGAAGTTTTTTTTTAGGTGTATTACCAATGTCTTATGAGCCGGGATAGCTCAGTCAGTATAGTGACTAGCTACGGGCTGGACGGCCGGGGTTCGATCCCCGACGGGGGCAGAGGATTTTTCCTCTAGCCTCTGGGGCCCACCCAGCCTCCTCTACAATGGGTACCGGGGTCCTTTCCCGGGGGTAAAGCCGGCCGGGGCGTGATGCTGACCACTCACCCCCATCTAGTGCCGAGGTCAAGGAAGAGAGGAGCTATACCTCCTCTCACCCCAAACGCCTACATGGCGTATAGCGGGAGAAACTTTACTTTTTTACCAATGTCTTGGAGGTACTTATCGCCATTATCTTCAGAGCTAGAATATTTGAAAAATCAAGATGTAACCTCCAGAATATAAGAGCGATTGTGGCAGAACTGAGATTATTTTTGCTATGATCTGAGGCAAGAACATTTTAATGGGTTTTGAGCTGTGAGAAACATTTTTGGAAGGAATGTAAATATTTCGTTACCAATCTCCCCTGCCCTTCGCAGTAATCACTTCCGGTGACCTTAAGCCTCACACCTCGATCTCCTGTGATTCATTAACAAGGATGAAAATTGTGGTTCTATTTGTATTCACTTCATACATATTATTAGGTAGTTGTCTCTAGGGCCGTTGTTGAATTGAAGTGCAGCGGTGCTCAGTTTAATTTTAATCTTGCTGCAAAATTTAAACAGCCGTAACACGGAGACGAGAATCTCCTCTTCGGAATGTTTTCACCTCCTGGGACTGTTGGATGTTGGATATTGGATGTGTGTCCCAGCGCACCCATCTGACGAATGGCTGGATGTTTTATTCTTTCCTTCTCTGTTGATTTAATTTCCTTGGTTTCTTACCTACTCTCTTTCAGTCCTTAGCTGTATTTTTTCATTATTTTATTTTCTTATTAGTTTCTTTATTAACTGTGCTTACCTGTTTGATTTGAGTTTTCTTGTGCACTTCAATTTCTGTATCTTTGAATCCTTCTCTGTTTCTTTGTTTCTTATGTTCTTTTCCATTCTATCCTTTTTCTTTTCTCTCTCACTGTTTCTTGTTTTCTCATTTCATATCCTTTCTCACTTCGTATTTAACACTCTCGTTTCATATTCGGAGGCTCAGAGACCGGCTACACTGACAGGGTGTTCGGGGTTTTCCTCAGTCAGCTTACGCAATCGCCTCTTATTATTATTATTATTATTATTTAGTGTTCTGTCTGACGACAGGTCCATATGAACAGGATCCTTCCATCCTTTTCTCGGACTGGGACCTGTTCATATACGTTCTTGGCAGATGATCCAGAAGTGGTTTGCCATTGCCTTCTTCTGTGTGTGAATGGAGTAATTGTTGGGATGCCACGGAGAAACCGGGGAAGCCCCCGGAGGAAAACTCCGTGTTGCCTAGACCACGGCCTTGCCCAACACAAGTTATAAATTCGGGCACCGCCGGGAATCGAACCCGAGACCCCCAGGATTACAAGGCCAGCGTTCTAACCGCTAGACCACCGTGGCGGTTAATCGCCTCTATTGTCCTTTAAATTAAGCTATGGCCGCTTCCTTCCATGTTTTTTCCCCCAATATTTAATTATGCTATCATTACGCGCTGAGTTACTGGCAGTAATTTCGCAGGACCTAAGTCAAAATTCAGTCTTCGTGGAAAATCAGATTTATGTGTCTGAAATGCGGGAAAGACCCCACGTACTGTCGAGATTAAAAAAAAAGTCTGTCTTTGTGTAAGGCGACGTGTGTCCCTCGCCCAGTGTCATAGATCATCTTCTACCTAGGTCACGTGCCCACCCACAGAATTTCACCTTTTTGCTTGACATGACATATGTTTGTTGTTGAGGACAAGAGACGTCTGGTGACTCTTCCTCATATTTTAAAAAGTTAACTAAAAATTACAACGATTCTAAAATATGGTGTTGCTTCAGTGTGTCGCTTTATCGATGTTCACGTGCGTTTCTTATTATTCTGGTTTAAAAGAATGGTTGCTAATTGAACCTAGTATTTTTCTCCGCCGACAGACGATGTAACAGCATGCAAATTAGCTATCTTTGCTGGACATACAACCACATTACCTCGTCTATAACATTATAAAGTATAAAACAGATGCAAAACGTTTAAATATCAACCTAGATTGTATTTGTTTGTCCTTTATTTAACGACGTCAATAACACAGCTTATACAGCGTCGAATAATGTGGTTAAGGGATTAGAAAGGACTAGTTTGTGGCCGAATTTAATGTATTATCCCGACATTTGTCTGAGAAAAAGTGGCGATAACTAGGACAGCCTGCGAATACTTCGATTTGAAGTAAACTTTGTGAGTAAAACGGTTTTTTTTAAGATGTCCGCACATTTTATTTTGATTTTAAACTCTTGTAGCGCCCTTAAAAATGCAGTCCTGTTCGTAACTTCATCCCAGCGTATATATTACGGAAAAATTCGGAACAGTTTCATAACTGTATCTCTAATAACGAGAAACGCCACTTCAGATAGATTGGTAATAGAGGTCATGTCTTTCAGAACTCGGTAGAAGGCAATGAACCTTTTTTAATTCAAATTTGGAGCGTGGTTGTGCAGAAGCATGATACACAAGTAACTGCTTCACGATTCAATTAATATTCAGTCTGCGAGGGCGACCCGCTCGATCCTGACACACCACTTCCTCATAACTCTGCAAACTGGAGATATTTAAGCATTCCCTTCTGTGTGCTACTTTCAGCAAATGAGGATGATCGCTAGGTTCGAAACTCGTCACATTAACCCCAATAGCTCTTATAGTAACACAGTGGCCACTTCCAATACATCCACTTCCCACAGCAGCGAAATAAGAATGGAGTTGTGTATTTCAGGTGGAGTACACATGATGTCCAGACACTTTCACGCTATTGGATTTGATGATTAGTATTAATTAACTCCATTGAACAGATTTTTTCTTGACAAGCTAATAATCACTAGGCTAATTAAGAAATTCCTCACCTTTTATAGGACCTTAAGGTTCATCACCGTGGCACTGAGCTACTTTTCAAGAAAGATTCTCCTCAATCGAATTACTTTTAGAACTGTTGCGGTGAAATGAAGTGTAGATTCGTTTGTTAGTTGGTGGGTCTGCTGGTTACGTAGTCTTAATACGAGTAAGTTTCCCTGGGGTCGTTTACAGAAACAAAACACAATTCCATGGAAATATTTATTGCAACAGATACAGCAAGTGTCCATGTCTGCACCAGCGACGCACCATCTGCTTGCTCATGACGTTAGGCCCATAGACCCGGCACAGCTGACGATGAATTTCGATCGGCGCTATGCTCTGTGCATTCAAAAACTTTATCACTGACCGCACTTCACAGTCGGCGGGAGCTGGAATAAGAATCTCCATCTTCAACAGCTGCAACGATGCTACTGTGAGAACGCGGGAAGTACCGTTAGTGCATGCGCCATGCTACGTCATTGCTCTATCACGTACGCACAGTCGCTTCGCGCAATATAAGGTTTGCTAGCTGTGGGACGAGTGGGAAACTTACTTTGTGGACGCGCCTCGTATAAGCCAAGAAATGATTGACGGAAGAGAAGTTTTTAAATGACTGTGATCATGAAGAGATTGTACATTGCTAACTGTTAGAGAAAAGTAGAAAAATCTGTGAAGTGACTGCAGAATGAGTGTGCTACATCGCATTTAAAAAATGTTATTATGTAAAAGGGAACTCGAAGTGAGCGGTCTGAAGAGATGCATTGCAATTTAATTACCAACTAATAGCTGATAATTTAATTGCATGAAAAACAAACCACTTTGCTCGCGAAGACATCCCGACTTGGACGTAAGAAATGTGAATATTGGTGTTGAGTAATATTTTGTTTATCTGGTGGCAAGCGATATCAAGGAACAGAACGGAGAAAAATACCATAGCAAGATTGGAAAGGTATACATGCTGTTTGGAATGTACTGACATTCCGCACACATCACATAGGTCGACGCCTGCACAACATTCCTAATCAAGCAAATTCTAGCATTGGG
>NW_019060508.1:64461-98814 GCF_000696155.1 Zootermopsis nevadensis | reverse complement strand
AGCGTCGCGACTCTTACCGTTGAATTTTAACGGGCTTTTACACTAGTGGTTACGATAAAAGACAGTCAAGTTACGGCATAAGATTGTAAGCACTGACAAATGTGACAGGATGTTCGATTAGTGGGGCTCGTAATTCAAACGCGGTGAAGTAGGAGTGGATGATTGAACTGTGGCCCAAAATAGGTTCTTTAATCGTGGGAGTGTGTCGATTTTAATGTTACTGAAACATGGTTCAGCGGTATTTACACACTGCTCTCTGCTGTCAGTCCAGAGTCTACACTTTATTATAAATATGTAATAAGCGCCTAATTGCTTTGACTGATGCGGAATATTGATTTTTTTGAAGAAACGTTTACATATTGACAGCGACATTGCTTTCTCATTTAAACACTTTTTCAAATTTCCACTGTTGGGACCTGAATCCGTCCGTTTGCGACCATCGCGACACTACCCCAGGAATTGACAGATTCGGTAGAAATTTCGTAACACCAGATTCAAGTCGCGCGAAGTCTAATTCGCGGATTTAAAGAAAAGTCAACATTAAGTTTAAACCTAATGTTTCTGCATCACCGAGTTTATAACGAGCCGATACTCAGTCTCAGAATTGAGAAAATTACATATTGAGGAACTTCATAACGCTTATCTTTTGACCGCATTTGTAGTGTGGTTTATATAAATCGGTAATATTTTAATGAACACGAATTATGTCATTTTTATTATTTTCTTGTTTTTGTATCTAAGGTTTTGCTTTTTTTATTTATATTTTTATTATTTTCTTGTTTTTGTATCTCCGGTTTTGCTTTTTTTATTTATGTGCATTTCTTTCTTATTTATTTCTATTTTCCGTCCTCGAATGCAAGTGTTTTGAGTTATGAATAAAGCAGTCCTTACCACAAGCCATGATAATAGACGAAGCATGTGACTCGCCATTAAAATCGCTTCGCGGAAGCTGTGATGAGCAGAAGGAACTAACTTCGGCTGTACTGCCCCTGGCACTATGCTGCTGTTACCCGCACAGCCTGATGAGTCTAGCTGCCGTATATAAGTGAAAATTTATTCCTAGCACAAACGCCATGATTTACGACTTTCCAGACTCTCTGCCGTATTAAACGCAAGGGAAAGTTCTTATGATTATTTTTATTTAAATGCTGCTCAGCTCGCTGAACCTCCACGCCCGACTCGTGGTAGCTGGTCAATATGACATTGCTGTTGGGCAGGTCTCGAGGAATGAAGATGCTGACCTCATTGAAAACAGGCTAGCTAGTTACGTCTTTGTCATAGGGGAGAAAGTCCCCCCCTCCCTACCTTTTTAAAAATAATTCCATACATGCATGGAAGTCACCAGACGTTACTAATATGCAATTAATTTATGCATTAACCATAATGCCAGTGGTTGTTTAATTGTACCAGTAGTATATTTGGCGTTTCCGTTTTCGATGTACGTAACTTCTCGGCAGTTGGGTCTGCTCTGGTCTTCATGTGTTTAGTTGTTTTTACTTTTTAATATTATCAGCGGTGGGCAGTGTAGTTACAACGATTGAGTAACCACACTTAACCAATTTCGGTCAGTTATATTGTGACATAAGGAGAGTATGTAATAGAGTGTGTTTTCGATTTTTACATTATGAGAACTTTTTTTTCGAGGATTTCTGACTAGGCCGAAACAAAGGATCTGAAAGAGTTAGAGACGCATTAATATCACTGAATGTCACTGCATAAAAGCAACCCTGTCACTAAAGGTTCAAGACTGCTGAAGTTTGCTTTCAGAAGTTAAACATTTCACGCTTATTTTACGGACTAACAAGTACGAAAGTTAAGAACTCGGTTCGAAACCACAAAAAACAAATCTTTTATGCTGACTGCCAATTTCGTCTTCTTTCTAGCCAAGTGTGGACAATGGCGATGCACCCTTATGTAATTTACGATGCCTTCTACATGATACATTTTTTTTACTCAAACGATAGGACATATAGAATTAAGAAGGAAGCTTCATAAATTCACTGCTGTCAGCTTCAAACGATGAACGGTTATAAACTGAATAATTTATTAAAATTGTAATTATAATATACCGTTACTTCAATATAGCATGCCTGCCAACAGTTGAAATTAAATGGTCAGTGACAAATTTACGGTTAGCGTGTTTCCAAGGACTAAATAATTCTTAGTAAAAGAGATGGTAGCTTCTACCTGTGATCTTTCTGTGCTTTCCACAGTACGGATGAAATGTCATGGTTCTAGATTTACCAGGTAGTGACTGCTTCTTAAATTAATCATTGTCTTCTTCCGTGTCCTCCTTTAGTAGAACATCTACCTTGTCTAGTTAACGGCGTTATGGTTCGTATCCATTGAATCTGTTAGATATTCCGTTCGGCTGCTTGAATGTGGCATGTTCTTTTATCGACGCCTCGGTCTATTCTGGATGTCCGAAAAAGAACTGGACATAATGTCCGAGAGCCGAATGTGACTGCGGTCAACGATTCGTGTGATCGAGTCTTCTAAGACCGTGAATGCTAGTCGTTATCAACGAAGTGGATTTATATAGTAAGCAAGTGTTGGTTGGTAGCTTGGTTTATTTTTGGAATTATGGAACATCACAATATATTATTATATCTCATGTAAACTACATACAGTTTTATTATATTCTATACTATTTATTTTATTTATTTAGTGTTCTGTCTGACAACAGGTCCATATGAACAGGATCCTTCCATCCTTTTCTCGGACTGGGACCTGTTCATATACGTTCTTGGCAGATGATCCAGAAGTGGTTTGCCATTGCCTTCTTCTGTGTGTGAGTGGAGTAATTGTTGGGATGCCACGGAGGAAAACTCCGTGTTGCCTAGACCACGGCCTTGCCCAACACAAGTTATGAATTCGGGCACCGCCGGGAATCGAACCCGAGACCCCAGGATTACAAGGCCAGCGTTCTAACCGCTAGACCACCGTGGCGGATATTCTATACTGCCCCATGAAAATTTTCTTAGTAAATCAGTCAGTCTGTTTACTTGGTTAGTGGTCAGTAACTGAGCTGATCTACTGCAGTCATGTCGTAGATAAGACACAGATCTCTTGCTCCTGACTTGGGGGGGTGACACATAAAATCATAAATGTAAACTTTTGTTCATATGCGGGCGTCTGCACACGGTGTCAGCTCACGAGCGAACATGTTGCAGGAAGAGAAAGCAGGCACCCCACTTACAGGTAGCGCACAGCACCGAAGATGAGTCCATCCTCAGAGCAACAGTGGCATAAACGTGCAGAGTAACACTGCTTCTTTATTGCAATTAATAGCCGTTCTTTAAAAAAGTATTTGGAAGAGAAATTGTATGAAGTTAGTTGCTTGTCGCTTTATGAGGTGTTCTCCTTTTCTTGGATGATTTATTGCCTCAGAAATTGAAGTGTAGTGTTTCTTTTCTCTAGCCTAAGATAATGAATGTATTGCAAAATTCCTGGGGCATATCCGTATTACACATGAAACAACTTTGGTTTGAATTACGTGCACATAATGCTTCGTAATTGCTGAAGGAGTACTTCTTGTAATGTAGAAGAAAATGTCGTTTCTAAGCTTCCTCGTTCATATCGTCAAAGCGCAGAACAGATTACTTTCATAATTAATGACTTCGTAGCTCGGAAGCACGCTTAAATTAAAGGCGAAGACTTTAAAATCATACCACATTAAATGCACATTCGTACACCGCCTCTGATTGACTCACCAGGAAATGTGGTATTTCTCTGACGTAGTTTTCTTACGTCGGATTTTGAACAGAATGTTTGTAACCCACACTCAGCTAAAGTTCGTTTCATGCAGTATGGAATATTTCTCTCTTATCATTATAATGGGACAACATTTAATGAATGTGTTGCTGTCATGCATTAATTGTTACAACCGTTTCCATGGTAATGCTGTTAGGGATTTTCGTCCTCGTGGTTTGCATGACTGATTGTAAAAATCACCGACTCCCGTTGGATAAGGAGCTCGAGTTGATAAATTAAGACAGTCAGAAGTATGAACAAAAGCTACCGCATCTCGACAACTGAACGAAGGCACGTGTTTTTAACAAATGCGCTAACACTGGAATCCTGAGCAACTTGTTACTGCAACAACGTACTTTAAGCCGTTGTTACAGTGAAGTGGTTCATTTGCGCGCTTTATTATTAAACTGACGACAGGTCAGGTCCATATGAACAGGATCCTTCTTCCATCCTTTTCTCGGACTGGGATCTGTTCATATACGTTCTTGGCAGATTATCCAGAAGTGGTTTGCCATTGCCTTCTTCTGTGTGTGAATGGAGTAATTGTTGGGATGCCACGGAGGAAAACTCCGTGTTGCCTAGACCACGGCCTTGCCCAACACAAGTTATAAATTCGGGCACCGCCGGGAATCGCACCCGAGACCCCAGGATTAACAGGCCAGCGTTCTGACCGCTAGACCACCGTCGGTCGATTTTTATAAATATCGTTATAAATAAACACCAAGGACTTCCACATGACCTTCCAGGATTTCTCCAGCACTTGTTCATGACCAAAAATCTTCCGAATAACCTCTCTCTCCAGCACTTCTCCAGGATTTATCCAGCACTTGTCCATGACCAAAAATCTTCTGGATAACCTCTCCGGCACACTCACAAGTTCGGTTTATATAAAGACAGTGAAACTATTTTTCCGTTGTAGTACCTTACGCCCTTGTTACTCGAACACTTGTACGTGATGCCTCTGTTTGGGCATACAAAGCTAAGCACCGCTAGGTACATTTACTGATTCTTCTTATTTGAATCCTGTTGTTGCTTACAGACAGGATCTGCCTATTGTTGATACGAAAGAACAGTGGATTTATTCGTGTTTTGTTTCTTTAATGCAACGGGTTTTGATCGCTGTATTACTTAAGTGTTTTCTAAACAAATTCAAGTAATGTTAAGTAGAAACAAATTGTATGCTGGGTCAAGCCGTGACCCTACAAGGACGATAAAAATATTACTCGTGAGCCAACTATGGCCCCCAAAATTGTATTGTTTGCATTTTTACAAAGTGTGTACTTACACCAAACAGTGTTTAAATGAAAGTGGTAGTTCAACTGAATTGCGAGTTCGTATGTGCCAAAATATGTGTGAGCTTCTTTTGTGTCTGAGTTTATTTAACAACGTTTTATCAATGGAATATGCTTGCAGTGCGTTGAATGAGGGGTATAATTAAGAAAGATGTTTGTGTTATATTTTAAGGAGCACTCTCGGTATATTCCTGGAAAGACTGAGGAAATCCTCAGGATAATCCGACCGAGTTCAGAACCGGATACCCTAAAATATAGGCATGTAACATTAATGGGCGTTTATCAGATGCTCTTTCTTTACTCTCTAGCTTGAGGTAATAACACTTACGGGTCCCTTGATTACTCTGCTGACATCATCACCCCGTGGTGTGGCGTGAAGAATACCTTAGGAATTTTATTGTACTCCAAGGAGTACGTCTTTGCGATCTAGTTACTTTTTTTTTTTTACTTTTTCTGTTTTGAAGTGATCTGTGGCCGAAGATCCACGCTAGAATAATTCTGCAAATAAAAGCATCTGGAAAATAAGTATAGTTTATTCTGGTACTCCTTTGGACTCTTTTTCAAGGAAATGAGGTGTACAGAAAAATTCACCATCGTTTAAAAAGACACAATAATTTTGAACAACAAAGAATATATCAGGTTGTGCAACCGGAACTGGTAGACATGTGTATGTTATCGTGGCGACACCCTCGCGACAAAGTCGACCTCTGACCTTTGTTGTTACTATGGAAACCAAGTAGCGGCACACCTTCTGCTTGCAGAGGTTCGGTCGCCGCGGAAACCGGTAACATTCTTGCGTACGATGAGGCGTCATAACGGCTTCGATCTTTCTGGTTACATGATCGTCCTCTAGGTCCCGGTATTACCCTACAAAGGTTCTGCTTGGATTTGTGTAGCATCAGAAAGAGTTCGGCTCCTCAGCTTCGCGTGAAAGTAACAGAGAGAAAGGGAGAAAGACAAAAATGTAAGCGAACGAGTAACATAGCTCATTAATAAATCAGAAAGAAGAATGCGGGATGAATGAAATAGTGAGGATGAATTTAAAGTTAATTTATATCTGAGCTTAATTAAGCACAGCGGCTTGCAGACGTATGGGAGATTAGAGGTGTAGCTTCGCCGATTTTTAACATCGGTACTCGATAGAGATGAGTGGATAGGATCACGCCCCTGTCGCTTTATCGCCGAGAAACGGAACAGGTGCTCATTAAAGGGAGGCTGGGTTTTAAAACTGGCCTGAACGCAATGGCGAAGTTAAAGATCCTGCCATGCTGGAAATCAAGCACCGTCTTTCAGCCCATAGTTTTGTCACAAAATTGAAGAAAATATAAGAATACATTTAGATGCCTTTGCTCATTTCTATGTTTTACACCTGACTCATTTGCTGTGCGTCATATGAAGGCATCGACTTATGACGGTGTGATTAATGAACACATTATATTCACCAGTGATGAAGAAGAATCACTGCAGCTCCCGGGATTCGATCTCAAACCCCATACAATATTCTCTTCAAAACAAATAGAATGTTTCTCAATTTCAAGATAGGGTAATTTGGCGATAGTAAAGTCTTACATATTTCTTCGTCGTCTGCTGAAAATATTAAGACTTTGTTCATCTTTAATTGCACGAAGTCTACCAAGTTTGGTGAAAATGCGATAAGCGATATGATTTATGTTAGGTTATGTATAAACTCACAGTAAACTGTCCCGTAATACGTGGTCCGTCTTATTAAACTTTTGAACAGCTGTATTTTGCTTTCCACTCAAGATCGGTTGTTCTTTACAAACAGACGGCTTATCAGACATCTTCTTGGTAATTTGTTTAGGCGCAGTATTGTAATCTGTGTAGACAACTATGACACCATTTGTGTAAGTTCTTTATGTACCTTTCTCCATTACAACCACAAAAAAAATGCAATTGAATATGAAGTGAACTACAATCCATGTCAGAGAATAATAGAAACTTTATTTAAGAATACTTTTTCTTTTGTTCAACTGTCATTTGTCAGATTTTATTCGTGAAGGGAGTTAGACATTTGGCTTTGGGAGTTGCTGGGTTTGGAATCGGATTGAATAGAAAAATTGTATTAGACGTAGTAATGTTGAGGTCTTTTATAAAGGTTGCTCGCTTGTTCAGTCATTGAAGTCTCCGCGTTGTAGCAAACCTTTCCCCCGGGCTTCTTCCGTACCACATCATTGACATTATGATGTGAAGTGAATCCGTTTCGAGACACTGCAGTAGTGATGTTTGTGTTTGATATTTTAAGACTTTTTTGTTCAGATTTTAGCTAAGATAAAAGGTAATATCGAGATATAAAGTATCTCTCAGTTTGTAATTACGTTTAATAATTGTAGTCATGGATACTAATTGAATTAACTCAGCGGCCATCTTAATATTCTTGCTGTAAATTCGCAACATTTTTGCGAACTTTTTCCCATGTCAAACATAGTTAATAGTAATTTAAATTCTAATTTATTTTCCTTTCTGAATATTTTTGCGAACTTTTTCCCATGTCAAACGTAGTTAATAGTAATTTAAATTCTCATTTATTTTCCTTTCTGAATACTTATTTTACCAAATAAGACTCTTTGCATCGGAAGTTAAGGCTCATTGAATGCTCAGTGTAGAATAACGAAACAGTTTCTCATTGTCATTTCAGTTCCTTCTTCACCCATATGTAAATTGGATACGCACTTCTAGTCATTTCCGGGTTGTAGTCGAAGTAACGACATTGCAAATTCATCCTTGTCTTTGAATAATAAATTACTGTTGATTTGACACGATAAACGCTGTTGTTTTTCTGTCATGGTATTGTTGTAGTAGTTGTTGTATGAAAGGGTCTAAGAGGATGATGACAAAGGGAAACAGAGAATGAAAGGCCAGCCAGTATTTAGTATTGATAATCAGCAATAGTAGGTAGAATATACATGTAAATAAATTACTTGGCATTCTGTTACACGCTTCCTTTATGAGGGGACTTGGTTTATTATTACGTAAGGTCAAACGATGTGCTTTATAGAACGACGCCCCGATTAGAAATCAAAGTGGGAGTGGCAGAGGAGAGGCTGGAAAACTGTATGACATTTCGATGGGTGGAATGTATTCTGAATTACCGAAGATTCTCGAAAGATCTGTGACAGGTTCATTCTTGCAGTTGTATTGGGCACTAGCTAATGACCTGTCAAAGTTGACGAAAATTAAAATATTTTATGCTGGATAATAATAAAATGTATTGCATTATCTTTTCAGACTGAATTGAAAGTTAAAATTTCTGAAAAGTAAGCGACTGAAGCAAGATTTGTGCCAGACTTAAGAACAAAAAACCGAACGCCTGACTCCAGACTCCCACCAAACCCCACCATAGGCCCCATCACATCCTCGTTTCCATTTTTTTCTACAAGAGTTGCCACCGTTAGAACTTAATTTCAATTTTTGTCCGCATCGAATCAGGTGAGACGTGTACTGACTATATTAGATTGTTTAATTTGTGTAGCCTAAGACGATGTGGTCGTGCATCTGAACACTTGTCAGTGAGTGGGAGTAGACACTGGGTCCTCCGCCTCTCCACCTTCCCTCATCTCGATGGAATGAAAAAAATGCCGGTCCTGCTTCATCATCATTGTCTTCTTCTTCTTATTCTTCTTCGTGTCAAGGGACTATTTGTGAAATATGTTTGGCTGCTGCGTGCCATATTTACATCTCTCTCTCTCTCTCTTCACTTGTTTGTTCCACATCGTATTCACAGAGCAACAGTGGCGTATATGTATCAGAGGATAGCGACATTTATTACAAATTTCTGTGTATTAAACCTTTCTAATGCATTAATTCGACGATATCATAGATACAGTATATTTTCTTTCTTTTCGTTCTTCCTTTCTTTTCTGCACTCATTTTTACTTGTTTATGTCTTTCTCTGCCGTCCATGCCGTTAGGTCCTCAGTTGGTAGACACTATAGCAATGAGTCGAACACTGGATTCCAGATTTGTGACGTCACTCGGTACCTGAGTGCAATCCTCCTCTTGGTATCACTCTGGGAATTTTACACGGATCGAATCCCAAGGCCGACTGAACTCAGTGTAGTCCTTTTTGTATCCTGAATCTATAAATCGATGTGTTCCGTTTCTAATGACTGCTCTTACATCATTGCTACAGACATGTAAGAGTGAAATGTAGTATCTTCCCCGGGTACTAGGCACATTTTTCATGTTACCGTGCATAATCAGTCTCACATATCATTCAATACTAAATGTACTGTGTAGTTTACGTGTTCTTTGATTACTGAAGGATGCTTTTTAACTCAAGACATATATATATATATATATATATATACGATGATGAATTATGAGTAGACAAATATTTGAGGGGGGGAGGTGTGTGGGAATACTGTTCCCGAATTATTCCAGAGATGCTGTGGGAAACTATGTTGTACCTGAAAGGCTAGCTGGTAAATTTATTTAAAATCTAATCGGCTTCATTCCAAATAAAAGTCTAAGCTTTACCGCTACGTTAACCTGCTCGGTTCCGCGGTTTATGTGTCGCAGTTAAACAAATGCGAACCAGACTGACGTGGCTCTAAAACTTGCATCCTGGACAGATCCTTATGGATAATTAATGAAGTGACATTGCAGTGATTCGTTTTCGTATTGAAAGTTGTTCTGTGGCTTCGAAGCCGTGAGAAAGCATTGCGACTTGCGCCACTGTTCAGCTGACTCGAATGTATCTTTCGGTTTGGCAGTCGGGTCGTCTTGTTCTACTCCCACGTCTCTCCTCGTGATGAGGTCTTCTTCTTCTTAAGACATATTCTGTCTTTCTCTCTCTCTCTCTCTCTGCTGGGTCCTGTCTGAATGAATGTTCAAGAAAACTCGTTACACGGGCTGAGTTAATGTACTGAGCTACAATTTAAACTATAGAAAACTCGTTACACGGGCTGAGTTAACGTACTACAATTTAAACTACCATTTGATATGAGTGTGAAACTTGGTCTTTCATCCCGAAGGAAGAACATATAAGAATATTTGTAATCTTCAAAATACTCTATTTTTCTGAACAAAACCAGGTATATGTGATGGATATGCGAAATTAATTCAAAATTTAATTAAACATGTCATCTGCTTTGTCTGAAATATACTTTTTGATTATTTGCTGGGCGATAAAGACGGAAGGTAAAAGTAGGTTTTGCAGATGATTGTGATGCTCTGGGGCGTATAATAGCAGCATATCAGAATTGCATTTGGAAAATTTATAAGGAAAGTAAAGAGTGTTAAACGTGGCGAAGGTACTTGTGTCTCTAAGGCACAACGCATATTCAGATTAGAATAGTGATGAAATACATGGAGAGTAAATTCTAATATGATGACCGTGTACTGAATGTACTGTTGTTATTACTTTAGTGCTTGGCTGGACTTTCAGTAACTTAAGTTAAAAATTACAATAATTGTACCAGTGTCACAATGCACTTAGCAGTTAGGAATCTGACGCCATTTCGACATCGCCCAAGAAACATGAAAACTACAAGATTTTTGTGGATGAAATAAGAGACGCATGGAAACCTGTGGTCGGATAATCTCAAGGAAGGAGAAGATCTCGGCGAGACTGAAGTTTTCACTGAAGAAAAATGTCGATTGCGATCTTCTGGGTTGTGATGACGTGTGGACTTGCAGGCTGTTACCACCGTGGTTATTGATGCAAAATGTAGTTTCGAGAGATATAATGGGAAGGCGGGTTCCTTCGCGTTCTACAGTATCAAGTGATATTTTGACCTACTGAGTAACTATGAACTTTTCAATTAATGCCTGTACGAATAAGTGATGTGTGCAGATTTGACATTAGAACACAGCCAGGTCGGTCGTAGTCGGAGCATCTTCTCTCGTTTCTTGTCTCTGCTCTGCTGCTAACCTGGCCGGGGTCATCTGGCAAGTCACGACCGAGTCACGGCGCATGCGTGCTGCACATTTTTACACTTTCCACGAGAAAATAAAATAAAATAAAGAAGACGATGTATTTTTAAAATAAGAGTAAAGAAGAAGAAGAAGAAGAAGAAGAAGAAGAGGGCGACCTAGCGAAGAGATGAGACCGGATACCTATGCGACCCAACTCTCACGAGCCAACCAATTAGTGGGTCACAAGGTGACCTCCGTAAGGTCACGACGAAATTCCTGCCACCTCTGTGGTCCTATCTCTTGAACTTAATTAACTCTCAAAATATTATCAATATTTATACTTAACACGAGGATATCTGACTTTATGCAAGAGTGAACGACCAGACGTAATGAGAACTTATTTTTTTATTTTTGAAAATTGGGAAGTATTTCTGCTTCGGAATTGGTTTGAATTTCTTTTGTAATCTCAGTGATACGCCCTTGGTATTTATGCCAATTTAAAATTGTAGAATTATTTCAGGGAACAACTTAATTCCGTGGAACAGAGTGCTTCTTGAGAAGCTAGTATTCGCTAAGCTGTCAAAATATTACATGGATCTTATGGAACCAAAAGGTTCATAACAGATTCATTATTTTCTCTATTTTAAGCCAAATGAATTTAGTCTTCACATGCAAGTATAGTACTGTATTTTAATGAATTCCTTTCAGCAGAGTCCTTGAGTCACTCAATTTGCCAAGAAATTCCGCCTCGTAATCTGCATTTCATCCTGCTTGCAGTCGTAATCTCAAGGTCTCTTCCACACCATTTGCAAATCCTTTCCTAAGCATTTTACATCTGTACCTTTCTGGAGGAATTCAGTTCCACATTTCATTCGTCCATTTCACGGAGTCGCCGTCGATATGCGTGCCACTGGGACTGATTGCAGTGTATACGTACTTCACTCTCTTTATACAGTGCCATAATCTGTCAATATCTTTATTTTTTACAAACTGAAGTCTGAGTTGAAACATCTAATTGAAATAAAATAATATATGTATAACGGTATTGGTGTAAGCCTGCGCTTTTATCCTGCAAGACATAATTCTGATTATAAAATGGATGTTAAATTGAAGTTAGGTTCGTAAAAATAAAGTGTCTGCAGCACATTATTATTAGCATATATTAATAATATTTTCATTCTAAGTTTATGTTCTATACTTGCACTGGAGTCACCACAATGTGTAGTTTCATTCGACTGTGTGTAGGAACCGATGAAGAGACACTTCGGAGGGGGCAAGGAAAATATATTTATATACCAAAATATGCAACAAATAGAACCATTTAATCAATTAACATACAAAGATGGATAAATGAAATATTTATTTCACACATGATCAGAAAAACGTGTATACAGGATTTCACAAGAGATGACATTATGTTTTGGAATAGAAAAGTAAAAGATTTTCAAAGAAGGAGTGAGGAAGCATTTGACGTTAAAGGGGGGACAAGGAGAAAGCAAGCGAACACAGGAAAGTTTTACGTAAGATTGAAATAGCCATGAGTCCTGTGTTTGATCATTGATTCTCCAAAAAGGAAAACGTAGTCTGTATTTGATTTGTTCAGCTCACAGAATATTAAGGAGACTGAAATGTGCTAGGCACATAGCACGCATTGGAGGGAAGGAAAATTCGTACAAAATATTGGTCAGAAATTTAAAAGGGAAAAGACTCCTTTGATGACCTAGGCGTAGATGGGAGGATAATATTAAAATTAATCTTTAGAAAATGGTGGGGGTGTGTGTGGATTGGACTCATCGTCTCAAGATACGATCTGGTGGCAAAATCTTTGTGGAAATTTTAATGAACGTTCGTGTTCCATAAAAGAAATTAATACCTTGAATATCTGAGCGACTGTTAGTTTTTCACAAATGATCTGCTCCATGAACTTTGGTTATATGTATGAAACGAAGAAACTGTGCAATAAAGTTGAGGATTTCGAGAGACCTCAATTGAAAACCTGATTTCTTTTTTCGCCATAAGGCGCTGTCCAGTTTCTGGGGGGCAATGTTCAGGGCGGTATCAGCAGCGTGATCGCCGCAATAAAAAGAAATTCATACCAGAAAGAAGTGTGGAAAGCAGGTTAGCTGTGCGAGGCAGCGTTAAGTAAACACGATTGAGGTGTGGGAGGGACAGAAGCAGGTTGTTGCTGATGGCAGGTCTTCACACTGAAACGGTATTTAACTGCGCGACCGATAACTTCCTGATACAGCGTGACGTCACCGTATGAGATGACAGGGTTCACACTGAAACCTGCAACAGACACACGTCTACGTACTCTCTGGGCCACCTTAGGGTACCAGACTTGCCCTTTTCTCTCTTTCATTTGTTTATATTTTTTTTATCTTCGTATTGTTTGGTTTTTATATGTTTTTGTTAGTTTCTGATTTTATTCATTCTTTCTTTCATTTTTATTTAACCCTTTATTATTATATTCTTTGTTTCCTTCTTTCACTTTACATTTTTATTGAAAAATTGAAAAAACAAATGGCATGAAACATCACCAAATGGAATCATATTTGAGTTTTAAGTTCGTAAATCTTTTACACCTGATGATGGTTTTATAAAAACTGAAACATGTTGTGTAAAGGATGTTCCAAAATGTAAATCGATCAATCGATATGGAACATCAATGATATTTTATTATCTTAATTATAAGAAATTTTAAATATTGTGATAAGACGGATTAAAATAAATAATTGTTATAATATTCACAATATGACGCAATTACACTATCTTATTCTTTTCTCTTTCTTGTGTTACCCCTTTCCTCCTAATTTTCCGTTTGTTGTATTTCGTTCAGTGGTACTGAGATTAAACAAATCGAACACGATATCAAGTTACTTAAACAATTAACTGAGTCCTTCTTGAGAAAATGATAGTAGCTCGGCTGGTAAGAATTCCTCGCGGTTTGCAGAATCCTGAGGTCCACAGTAGCCCGCCACTAGTTTATTTCCTTTTGTGTGCCCCACGTGGTCTCTCCCTTTTGATTCTGCCCTTCGCTTCTTTTCCTCCTTGATTTGGCCACTTAACAATAGCGTATTTGTTACTGGGTCCGAACTATGAACTTTTTCTTCGTGCAGGTTTATCTAGTCTGCAGTCATTTCATCCCTCACAATCCAAACATTCTCTTCAGTATCCTATTTTCAAATACCCTCATTATGTGCTATTTTCTTTGTGTGAGATACCAATATTTATTCTTGTATTTGTTTATAAATTTCATTTTGTTGTGATACCAGCATTATAATATTATGTATCTCTAACAGATTTCACACTCGTTACCGAAACATTCGAAAGCTGCTTTCATCAGCTTTTGCAGTGAGAATACAATCCTTTAACGACGTATTGAAAATGTATTTTTTTTATAAGCAGTCATTTCACTTGTTACGTAAAACACAGAGTAATGAAATCCTCATTTGAATATGCGGTTTTTCGGCTTAACAGCTTCCTGTATAGCTGATTACGCTGTCCTGCAGCCACTGCCACCAACTCTGTTTAGAAGAGAAAGAATAATTCTTCACTTTGCAGATAGAGTACAAGGACATGAAGTTTTTAGCTCCTGCCGTTCATTTCTTCCATCATATCTGTAATGGAACCATTTGGTATAGCAACAATTTTTGAAAATTGTTTATATATTTAGTATATATTAAAAAAATTATGGTCTAATGTAAATCGAATATTTCGATAAAGAACATCATTTAATATTTTAAATATTTTAAATGTTAATTATTTTAATATTTAATAAGAATTATTGTGATTAGACGGACAAAATTTAATATATACTTATTATATCACAATATGACGCAACTTTACCATCTTATGGAAATTGTGTAACAAAGTGGAAAGTTCTTTGACCAGCTTCTGAAGAAGGACTCTTATCATTTGCAGGTTTTCGAGTTCAAGAATAACTCTGCCTAATAATGTCGTGTTTGTCTTGGGTATTTGTGATGTGATGCCCTGTGAAGTCTGCCTTTAAAATTCAGAGTTACTTACGGGACACTCTGTATAGTAGTTAGGCTATGTCACTGCGACTCTCCCACACTCATATACTCTCTGTGCATTGATCTCGTAACGGTTCCGAAAGCCACGGTTTCTAATCATCACCAGCAGTAATCATCAAAGAAAGGATTTGATATTTTTATTCAATGCACAATCTTCGTACGAGTACAGTCACGAAATTTCAATTCTCGTGTAATTGAATCCTCAGTTTTATTATAAAGAAAGAATAAAGGGGACAGAATAATTGTTTTAAGGATGTCGGTTTTCGTTTGGAATGCCCGCACAATGTGAAACGCTTCGCGTCTTATATAGGCTACAAGAAAACGTGTAATTCTCTGGCTGTAGTCGATACGTTTCGATATCACGTATATTTTGTTACATCGATAGTAAATGTTTATGAAGACACGATTTTATAGGTGTGTATTAATTGCAGTTTTAAACAAGACATTTCTGAATGTACAGACTTGAAAGTTATCATTATCTCCGCTTCAACTGATACGAAATCTTGTTCTGTCTTCAACTTCCGAACTGCTGTAAGCTTTGATTAAATGCGTTTAAAACTGTACTTCAATAACACTGTTTCTTCATCTTATAGCATTGGCCAGTGCATCCAATCTCTTGTAGATCCCTGCTTAAATTCGAACTTAGTTTTTGTCTGACATCAGGACCTCGGTTTAAATCCAAAATTTATATAATCACACGACATGGATTTGAAACCATTTTCTAACACTTTTGAGTCTATCCTGACTCATCAATCTACCTCACAGATTATCTTCCAGATAATTATATTAATGTTATCCCATCACCATCTTTTTGTCTGTCTCCCATGTTTAGCATTTAAAAATTGTATCATCGCAGAACGCATGGGAGGGATGAGAAATTCACACAAAATTTTAGTCGGGAAATCTGAAGGGAGACCTAGGCAAAGATGGAAGGGTAATATTAAAATGTATCTTAAAAATAAGGTGTGAGGGTATGGACTAGTTTTAGCTGGCTCAGGATAAGGCCTAATGAGTTACTGTAAGCACGATAATGAATATTCTTGTTCCATAAAAGGATGGCATTTTCTTGAAATCTGAAAAAAGGGATGTTTTTTCGATATACATTGGGACTGAAAAAGAACCAGTTGAGTGGATGAATATGCTTTCTAAACAACGCACGATTTACTACTGGTTACCTCCGTGGTCACCGCGTGCTAAAAGTAACTAGCACTTTTATTTGTTAACTTAGGTCTCTCTTGCTCTGTATTGGAGCGCTAACTGCTTATGGTTCCACTGCAGGAGAAAGTGAAGATGAATCTCATAACTTAATTTGTTTCTGCATCTTCACAGATGTGGAGAAAGCTGCGTGCTAATGTTACTTGCTGTTTCAGAACAGTGACTTTGTGACTTCCTGCAACGACTGTCAGCATTACCAAGATAGGATTATTTCTGGCATTACACAGAAGTGGAGCTGGTAACTCCACTCCGCCCCACCACGCTTCTGAACGGCGTGGTGCTTAGTTACAGGCTGAAGCAACGCCAAGGAGAAACTTAGGATGAACTGGATGGACACAGAGAAGAATAATAAGCGAGTAGAAGACTAGAGGAGGATATTAAGTTGAAAAATTAGGATAAAGAGAAAGGAGGATGAAGGGGGTTGAGGAAGGAAGAGAATTAAGAAGAAGATTGCGAAGGGAACGTAGAAGTAGGTAATCTGAAGAAGATGAAAAGAAAACGGAGTTGAAGAAAGGTATAGAAGGGAGGATAAAGAAGATTAAACTAAAGATGGAGGAAGGAAGTAGGTGGAGAAGAAGACGACGACGAAGTGGAAGCATAAGAAAAAGAAAACGAAAGAGAAAGAAGGATTTGGGTTTAAAAAATTTGAATAAAATAAAAGAAATAAAATATTGAATGAAAAGGAAGAAGAGATTGGGGGGGGGGGGAGAAAACAGCTTTTAAGTTGCCGTAAGTCCGTCTCTGTAATAATTATCCTGTACAGTGAGTGAGTATGCGTGTAGAAAGAAAACACAGAACCGAACGTCGGAATTTCTTTTAAAAAAATCCTGCATTTTCCGACTTTCAGCCATCTATTTTAACATCTGATTTCGACAGCAAAGTAGATATAACGGAATTTTAGCAACGCAACTCAAGTTATGAGCAATTTGCGTTAATATCATCTGCCTTCTTCAAGGCAGTGTAAATACCTGCTAAATGCGTGCAGAGAGAGCGTTGTCACTGCACTAACCTGCTTGGTCCATGTAGTTGGCACGGCGTCGTTGTATTACCTACATAAAATACCTCCTTGATATTTGTCTCAAGCGAACAATAAAACCAGCGGCCACTTGGCTAAGACACGAACCGGCGCTGTATATGAGATTTAACAGTTTGTAAAACCTGGAATGGCTGAGGAAACACTCGAGACGTGGAGGTGGGAAGATTGACGCTAAGTGTGTAATCGATTGGAAGCGTAGTGTCTCGTTAGCCACTGTCACTGGTGTGGAGAATTGATTTAATGCTGGGTCCACTGGCTGCATCTCCTTACCTTTTGGCTCCTCAACTGCAGCGACACCCGGACCACCTTATATACTTGTATTTGTACAGCGCGTTGAACTGCTTAAACATTACTGACGTTTAGAAGAAATTACATAACTTTTTTAGAGTCAAAGTGACATACGGAATGTAAAAGAATAGGCCTAACTTTTTTCTTACGCGTAACCACTTTGTCATGAAAGCATTTCAGTTCGCATCCTGGGTGCAAGGAAGAGATCGGGTTTACGCTAATGCCATCAGTCTTGAAGGAACCCTCTGTTTGAGTATGTGGGTTTTGTCGTATCAATTATGTAATATCAGCAGTTGTTTCCATGTGAGCTCGCCTGCAACTGTGCGTTTATACTACCTGTTTCACACAGGTGCCGGATAAGTTATAGCATTTACACTAATATAAAATAAAATATCATGTATATGTGACATATTGTGGTCCGCAGTGGCCGCGCGGTCTGAGGCCTTGGTCGCGGGGACCGTGGGTTCGAATCCCACTCAAGCCATGGATGTTCTTCTGTGTTGTGCTGTCCTGTGTACAGGTAGAGGCCTTGCGACGGGCCGATCCCTCATCCAAGGAGTCCTACCGAATGACCATAGATCAAAGCCAACGAAAAGTTGGGACCCGCAGTGTTGAGGCACTTGAAGAACGGGTCCTTCCCAGTATTCCCAGTATGTGACATGTTTAATTGTTTTTGAAGTTTCTAGACTCGCATTAAAGTCAGTTAGAAGGACGCGAATGTGTTTCGTAATTTTAATTTCATGGTATTCAGTAATGGCCTTTTAAGGCGGACAAAGATTTTTACTTCTGATATAAAACATATCTGAGGAGAGGGAAACCGCGTGTATTTACTTTAATGTATCTGTCCCTCAGAGGTAACCAATCGTAACTTACAATACGCAGCAGTTAAATGGAGCTGCCTTCAAATCTATACCAGTGTTCCCAATGACATTCCGGACTGACTTTTATAACCTTAATTTTTATTGCACTGAAAGTTTGCATTGTACCATTAAATACGTAATTAACTCCATGAAATATAGTCCATCCCTTGAGCTTTATAGTCACCGAGCTAGATAAGCTAGCCATTTATGCAGTTCGAAGGATTAATTCTGCTTGATATTGTAGCCACTTGGATGTCATCTCGAGCCATCGAACTCTAGTTCATATCCGTTTCGTGTTCATGTCCTCCTTAAATTAGGAGTGCTTTTGAGTAGAAATATTACAACCACAAATTTTTGAAATAAAACTTATTTTTGTTGTTTGTTTCCTCAGATTGGTTCTTAGGTTATTTAACGATTATGTTTCAGTAACGGAGGTTACAGGGCGTCGTAAATCTTGAATATATGCGAATTTAAAAAGGTTTGTGTGGTATACTCGAAGAAACAATTCCCGGTATTCGCGTGGAGAGTCTGGAGAAAACCATGGAAAGTCTTAAGATAGTCAGTAGCTTAGCTCAGATTCGTACCAGATGCATGTCTAGATCGCTACCGTTTTGCTAACCCGCTCAATACTTTCCGCTAGATTAAATACCGGTTTGGAATTTTATAGTTTTGTGATGATATGCAAATACATTGGGTCGTGCCGCATTCCTTGTCTGTTGAGTAGCCCGGTATTTAGAAAGCTTGTTGTGTGCATTGGAGTGGAGTCGAGAAGAGGAGCTGGTTCCCACGGTGCAAACAGTCTGCAATATTTCCTAAAATGGTAACTTGGCACGTGAAATAGATAAAAGCGTAAAGTTAAAAAGATTTCCTTAATATAAACAGACAAGTTTGATACCTGATAATTTGTATGTAATAGGGAAATAAAGGCGAATTAACTGGATTACATTGACGGTGATCATATTCTGTGCTTCGTAAGTGTAACTTCATTAAGGAACTGTGGAGGCAAAGTTCCACGTATTCTTAATATTGTCATTGGATGGCGGTGAGTGGTTAAATTTACGGTTCATCAAGATACCGGTACTAGGGGGCAGTGACAGCTCGTCTGGACGAACAGAGAAATCCCTGTTTTTGTTTGGAGTCGAACTCGATGACCCCAAATCTTCTACTGTGCTTTTCTCAGCCGCTCCATATACATTATGGGATAGTAGCTTAAAATATACCATGAATGACTTTCCACTCCACCCCCATTGGTCTTTCACAAATTTAACTGTGCATAACCTATCGTTACAAGCCACGGTGGTCTAGCGGATAGAACGCTGGCCTTGTAATCCTGGGGTCTCGGGTTCGATTCCCGGCGGTGCCCGAATTTATAACGTGTGTTGGGCAAGGCCGTGGTCTAGGCAACACGGAGTTTTCCTCCGTGGCATCCCAACAATTACTCCATTCACACACAGAAGAAGGCAATGGCAAACCACTTCTGGATCATCTGCCAAGAACATATATGAACAGGTCCCAGTCCGAGAAAAAGGATGGAAGGATCCTGCTCCGTGGCATCCCAACACTTACTCCATTCACACACAGAAGAAGGCAATGGCAAACCACTTCTGGATCATCTGCCAAGAACGTATATGAACAGGTCCCAGTCCGAGAAAAGGATGGAAGGATCCTGTTCATATGGACCTGTAGTCAGACAGAACACTAAATAAATAATAACCTATCGTTGGTACAGCTTCGTAAAATAGTCTAGTGACCGAAAGGGACTATTTTCAGTATTATCTCATTTTAAGAAGTATTTTTACACAACTGAATTAACTGATTGACTAAGTTGGTGGAAGTAGTGTCTTGAGGAGTTGATAGACGTTTTATGGGCAAAAAATTCCGTGTTTTTATGGAAGACAAAGGATGCCACTGTTTTGTTAGCCATAACCCATAATAGGAATCGTTAAATAAATTAATACTCATGAAACTCTTCTGGTAGTTTCCTGGTATTGTACCACTGAACATTGAAGTCCAGGCTCTGTCTCTGACTGTGCAGGGGGAACCTTTGTATAAGCGATTTGCAAACTCACCCTCTTGAAACACCACTTAAGATTCCTTCAGTGTGTTTCGTGTACAGCGTACTTTCGGGTTGATTCAGAAAATAAGATTTGAACCCAGGACTTTGTTAAATAAGTGAATGACCTCTGTGTAGAAGGAGGTGGTATTACAGTGCACGTTTTGAGAAGCAAACCTTGTACAACTAGAAAATTGCTTGCATTACTCACTACATGGATAAGGTCGGCCAGACGAGCAGTTTCTGTCCTGTTCAGTTTACCAGTTTCAGACTGATAGGAAGGAAAAGAAAGAAAAAATTATATGAACAAATTCACTAAAATATTATTTAATTATTCAGTCCGTACCGCAAAGAAAACAGTACGCCTCCTTTACAAAGGTAAGCTGGTTAATAATGCTTAGAGAAATAATCGTTATTTATTCTGAGAATCATAAGAAATCAATACACATAAGTGGGCAAAATACGAATTTACTGAATGTTAACGTAGCTGGTACGTATAATTACCATTGTGCTTTAAACAGTAGCAGTGAGTAACATTTCTCACAAACTGGCCTACACACTCCGTCTCAAACTTGTTTGATCATCATTCTCGTTTAAACGCTGCATAACTCGTGTAACTGGAACAGCGTCGTTTAATAATCTCATATTTAAAATATCCCGCGACCCTCGGTTTACGTGGACCATTGTCCATCCTCCAGCCCCAATCTCTTTCTTTTTTCATTCATTGATGTGGTCTTCGTTAATTTTGTTATCTGTCGGCAATCACTTGGAACTTCATGTAGCACCCGGTAGATGCATGTCTGCAGGGTTAAGTAATTTTTGAGATGCTTCCAGTTTTAGTGCACCAATACGCGACATGCTGAGGGTACGTCGTGGGAAAGTTACCCTCAGAGCCCACTCGTATGGAGCTGGAAGTAAGTTCGCGTGCCTCAGGGATATCCAAAATGAAGTCTTGAAAACTTTAAGCAATTGTCTTGTTATATTCATTACTGTTGACCTGATTATAATCTGCATTTAAACACTAAACTAGGCAAATGGATCATGAAGGTATTTACGTAACTTTTTATTAATTTTAAAATGTATTTTCCGTAAGTCTGTATGTAATGAGCCTAGGGGATAAAGTTTGACCCCGGGTCACGTAGTACGTACGTTTGTGTGGAGGATGACGGTGGGTTTTTCGATCCAACTGCAGTTCCACTTTTTTTCGCCTTCAGAGTAAAACCCGCGAGAAACGGGTCACATGCGGCTCGAGAATCACGGTTTGGCCACTACATTAAGATGCTGTGGGACAACACGAATTATAATCTGTCCCGTCAAGTGGAGCAAGCGAGTGTATCGTCAGGTAGTTCTTAACTTGAAACCCTATCCATGTCACAGCGTCACTGAAGGGCAGGAGGGCGTCTTAATAAGGTCCAGCGAAATATGCCGTTAAGTTTTGTACAGGTTTCAGACAAACGTTGGTCTGATAATTTTATATCCTTTATTATGAAGATTCAAAAGGACTAGCAAAAAGAAAGAAGATGAAATTAAGGGATAGAAAGGAACAGAAACGAAAAAGGAAGGGAATTAATAAATAAATAATAAATTAAATAAACACGTAACGTAGAAAGAAGGAAAGAGACATTGAAATAGCGAATGTAAGAACAAAGGAAGAAGATGAAATTAAGAGGGAAAGAAGAAAAATTGGTGTATAGTACTAAGGGAGAAAGATGGTAAGAGGCATAAGAAAGGAGAATAAATATTGATGGAGAAAAAGAGAATTGGAAAGAAAAGAACAGAAAGGGAATAGAAGGACGACGTGTAATCTATGCACCGAATTTGTTAGCCGGAAAAGCTTTCTGATTTGAGATATTCATGTCTGAGTGCGGTATCAGTCTTTTAGCGATTAAAGATGCAAGAATTACCTTTTTCTTCATATCATATTAAGAGTGCATTTACCATACAAAGTCAGTGTAGACACTCGACTGGTGTGCTGGAGCCAGATTCATTAACCAATCACGATTTGCGTTGCACGTGTCTGAGCCAATCGCGAATAGCAAGTGTGTCATATGAGTGTGGTTTGTGGCCGATATTACAGGCGCCTCACCGTTATCTTCACTACATATATTTAAGTACTGGCGCATGGTGGGTTGCCGATATTGCTCTGCGTTATCTGTATGGAGAAATTTGAAGTGTAGACTCTGACATGTGGATTGTAAGCTGTCCTTAAAGTTACCAGCTCATCCTCGTATGAAAATGTCTTTGGGAATTGTTAACATCGAGACGGAAACAATTCATTCAACTGTTGCAAGACGTATTTTACAAGTAGGTTACGTTGTTACTGAAAACAGAGGGCGCAGATTTGTTTCAGAGGAGCCAAAATGAAGCTCAGCTAGTCAAGAAATTCCCCGCTTTTTATGGAATCAGAAGGTCCATTACCCTGTTAAAAATAGTCCGTAACCAGTGCTTTTCAACAATCCCCAAAAATCTGTTTCCCTAAGATAAATTTTAATATTATCCTCCACCTATTCCCAGGTTTTCCTAGTTGTGTCTTCCGAAACTTTGTGTCATGTTCTCTACATGCCCTGCCCACATCCTCCTTGGTTTGTTCATCGTAATGGTAGGACAATTCTGTCTGGTGAAGACAAAGGTCGCAAGACATCCCTGCCCTGACAGGAATGGAACCTCCACTCTCCAGACATTTATAAGGAGCCCACCGAAAATCAGTGAGATTCGATGGGTAAGTGGTACATGTACCAAGTGACCGGCAGTCGTGTACAGGCTGAAATCATCGAAATTGCCGCTGTATGAAGTTCCTTCATTTGTTGCAATAATCGACAGCTCTTCCTCCGAGCGGAGCAATATTTCATACGCTAGGACAAGTGATTACCTGGCGGATGCTTTCTCTGCAATTAGCGCCAGTCATACAATTTACTGATCTGATATTTCTCACGGACGGACACGGGAACTGGGTGAGAAAGTTGCGTGGGCCATTGCAGAGCACCAGAATCCATTCAACTGTAATCTGCAGCTAATGGTGACGTGATGGAAATGTGCGCCCGTTGGCATGTAACGGCCTCTCAGATATTCTGAGATATTAGTGATCTGTCCGTCATGATCCATCTGTTCACCCACCGTTCTGTCTGTCTGTGTACTCGTCTGGCTCAGGATACGGGCCGCTGTCGGGTTTTTGTAGACGCGGTCATGAGCATTCTGGTTCTGTGAAAAGCTGGGTAGATCTTAACTAGCTCAGCGGCTTTAAACTATACGAGGAGTCTGCTCCATGGAGTTTGTTGTCTGTCCCGATGTAGTAAGTCCATGTACTTATATTTCTGTGGTGGGAAAATTTATGTCCTTCAGACATATTATTTCATATTGATCATAGTAACTCACGGTGACGGTTCCTCTCAAAGGAAGCCGTTTCATGTACTTAACAGCATCCTGGAACGAAGGGGGGGGGGGGGGGGACACATTCACCACCGCTAGCGGTGTTATCAACTTCCTGCTTGAGTCCCAGTTTTATTCTTTAAATGTCATCCATACAAATATAAGGTCAGTTTTGATTCGATGCACATCTGAGAAGCTTTCAGATTTAGAAATGTGCAGATAGGATGAGTAAAATGAAGTTACATGATTGGACGTTGTTTGGTTATTTCCTGGCTCTCGTAATTTTAATTATTGTCCTTTTAAACCTTTGAAGCGCTAAACTGTTCTGCATAATATTAAAAAGTTCATTTTATACCTCAAAGGAAACACAACACTATGTCTTGATGAATATCAGTAGGTTAATGATATTTAAGGATATAGACGTTGTTTACACTGAGAATCATGTGAAGTCCATAAACAGATTCTTTGCGTACTTTTTTTTATTTGTAGTGTTCTGTCTGACGACAGGTCCATATGAACAGGATCCTTCGATCCTTTTCTCGGACTGGGACCTGTTCATATACGTTCTTGGCAGATGATCCAGAAGTGGTTTGCCATTGCCTTCTTCTGTGTGTGAGTGGAGTAATTGTTGGGATGCCACGGAGAAACCGGGGAAGCCCCCGGAGGAAAACTCCGTGATGCCTAGACCACGACCTTGCCCAACACAAGTTATAAATTTGAGCACCACCGGGAATTGAACCCGGGACCCCAGGCTTACAAGGCTAGTATTCTGACCGCTAGACCACCGTGGCTGAAAGTTAAAGTAATTGGTATGATTGCAACTGTGGGGAATCATGGAATATCCGGTCATAAGAATGAAGTGTAAAAAATATTTTTGAATAAATTAACGTTATCCCAATATTTTGTATCTAGAAAATATAGATATATTTGGCAAGATTATGAAGTTCGCAGTGTGTGAGTAAATCCCAGCTAACTTCGTGAACAGCTCCACGGAATAATATGCTGTGTCAGATTAATAGAGTCCACGTCTCCCATCGCATTTTAATATTGTCCTCACGCCTATGTTCGTGTACAATATACAGTTTTGTCCTTCCTTATTTTAACTCCACTTATTCTCTTCAGAATCCTGTTCTCAGGCACTTAATACGCAGAATCATTTTAAAATGTGACATACTTCATGCATGCGACCAAAGAACGACTGTAACAAACACCAGATTTTGCAAGAATTATAATGAAATTTGAGTGATTGCAGTCCATGGTATGAAATATAAAGTTATTTGTTTATTTTACAATAAAATTTAATTATTCGTGTTTTTTTCTGTCTAATCACAATTGTATATAAATAAAATTTATACATAAGATATTAAAATATCATTTACATATTTGGTACATCTTTTTACTACATGTTTCGGTTACATTGAACCATCTTCAGGTGTAAAGTTAAAAGTTAAAAATTATAATCTTATAAACTAAAACTTAATTACTGTTGTTGTGTAACTTCTGATGATGTTTACTACAATTGTGATTAGACGGAAAAAAAACCAGCAATAATTAAATTTTAATTCACAATATGACGCAATTATATCAACTTAATGCTTTATTAGTTATTGAGGTTATTTAAAGTGGAATGAGACATAGGAATACGATAAATAATAAAAGAAACCGTGGTTTATGAGTGAAGAAATGGTCGTAGATTATTTTTAAGTTCCTATCCGTACATTTGCCTGGGCGGATACAAATAAAAAGTAGAATCCTGAGTAGAACAGCCAATCTCTTGCCAGAATTCGAACCGTGTGCTGCAAAATGAGTTTTTACATCTGTGGCAATTCTGTACAGTGAATGGTATTTGTCGTGCGGCTTGTATTTCTTGTAGTTTGCACATAAATCTGTTATTTGTCCTTTCCGAAGAGACAACAGAGCCTGAGAACATACGTCTGTATTATTATTATTATTATTATTATGGTGTGGTAACTAGGTTAGCGTTGCTTGGAAACCGTCGGGCTTGGTGTAAATTACTTCGAGACGAATCAAATACGAATTAAGATGTAGAAACTGGTGACTCTGCGTTTGTATTCGTGTGGGTGTTTTCCTGTTTTGCCTAATCCGCTGAAGGGTAATAAAAGGATTTCAAATTTATGTAATTGAAGTGAAAGTATGAACAAATTAGATGACCTTACGATTTGTGTATACATTTCGTAATGATATATGCTTCATGGGAATGTAAGAAAAGTGTCTTCTGAAAATAAAATAGTAAAACGAATACTGTAATGTAATAATTGTACCTCGGGGTATATTTTTGTTGTGGATAATTTTGTAGTGGCAGATAGTAACGGTACAAAATAATATACAAAATATTATGTCCTACATTCATATTACGCATTTCGCAAAATACGAAGACATTCTTTCTTCTTTGTTGTTTTTTCAAGGTAATATTTTGTGTGTCATTCTGTCCCTTGTACTGAACGTAGACGCTGCATTCCGTTAGATATATATGATTAAGGTTATTTTATTATAGAGATTCTTAACCCACGGGCCACCGGCATGTTCTGCGGGATGTCACTATGTGAACTGAATTCATTTCGGGCCTGCCCAATTACAGAGCAGAAGCCAATGGACGTAAATATAAAAACCTGTCTTTTTTTATTTCATCTCTCGATTCTGTATAACGTTTGAAATAGCATAGTTAAATATACTCAGAAACGGACAAGTCTTCGGACTGAATCAAGAATGAAAACTATTCATGACATGGCACAGGGCTCCTGTACCTTTCATGCCACTGTATGTAAATGTTTTAGTCCTGGGTCAGTGTTGCACCCATCCAGTGTTCTTAATGTTGACCACATGGCGTGCACCTGTCAGCCACCTCAACAGGTGGGTGACAGACGGACGGGGGTTGTGGGAACAAACATCTTCGGGGTTGTCTTTACAAAAGACGATCGCAGCTTCCAGCCCACCCTCACCCCCGCACTCTCCACTCGCCAGGCCACCATAAGTTTTCGAGACTTGGCCATCCGTAATGGTCAGGGGTGGCAAATTCATTTCACAAGGACGGATTTATCCAGTAAAATTATTCTAAGGTGTGGCTGTCTTCTGGCTTTAGTTCGTGTATCGAGTTTATTTATCGTCCTGATGATGGAAACAGTTAGGACGTCTGAAACTTTGATAAACTTCTACCAGACTACATGGCTCTTTCGTGATTCCGGTGGCAAGAGTAAGAAAGCGTTCAAAGGATTTGTTACACGAGATCGGGAGGTTATCACGGCGGTAAAGAAACCGATGTTGGTCTAGGCGGTTACCACTTTAATTAGCCTAACTTGTCTCATGCGTAACATATTGAATTATCTTCCTTCTGGGTCACAAGAGATAGGCCGGGAGGTTAAGGATTGGATTCTTCTGGCTTAGGATAGTGACCGGTGGTAGGCTGTTGTGAATACGATAATGAACTTTGGGGTTCCGTAGGAGGTGGATTATTTTTTTCACTTAGCTACTGTCAGCTTCTGAAGAGGGGCTCTGCTACGTAGAATTACAAATGTAGCTTTCTCGTCCTTACGATTATTCCATTACGGACTCGAGCTGTAAATTTCCTGGGTGTTTTGAAGTTGAAATTGTATTTAATATTGTTAATGGCAAGAAGCCGCTGCATCTTAACCAGATGCTGAATGACTCCAGCTTTTGCTGGATGTCCAAAATTACAGCCACTTCATCGCAGCACTCACTGAAGGGACCGTACCTGGACCTACTGTTTCTCCATTTATCACGTTAAAGGAAATTTGGTAATTAGGAGCTTCAAAATTTGTGTTCTACGCCAAATATTGTTAGGAGGATCGGATCAAGAAGCCTTGACGTCGGTGGGGCATGTGGCAAGGATGGGATACATAAACGCATGAAGAATTTTAATAAGGAATCTTAAATGATGTTACGTCCCCAACCATAAACAACGAGGGTTAAATTTATGTTTCAATATTTTACAAAAGGACGACATAAAATGTGTGGGTGAATAATAATAATAATAAATTTGTGTGCAGTCTTTCATTATAAACTGATTGTCACACAGCTGGTAAGGAAATTACCCGCATTTCTCGAATCTGAAAATTCGTGATCGAATGCACAAAAACTTCCTACTTTGCTGTTCTGTTAATCTTATGCCGCCTCACACTTCAGATTACAGTTATAATAATGAATTTTGATCTCCTGTTATTTTCTTACCTTTGATGGCACTGTCCCACCTTTGTACTGGTTTTAAAATTATCTCCCCCCCGGGGATTTCTAAAGGTCACACTCGGATCAGAGCTTCTTGTGTCATACGAAAGGCACCCAAGTACGAGTTACACTGTGACGTGTCAGAATGTGAAAGTGTAACAAGGGACTATAGACAAGCGCCTTCATGTCTCTATATTCCAAATTCGAAATGTCGACAACTTACATTTCAGGACCAGAGACACTTCTAACACTTTGAAGTCGAAACTCATCGAAACAGCATTTAAAATGTAGTAAATTACCCGTTAAAATGACAGGAAATCTAACGGATCGAACACGTATAATCATAAATTTTACCCTAATATGGATAATGAGGTTCAAAATCTCTTGACTACAAATGATAAACAACCAACAAATACAAAACACAGAACTTCTTCATGACAAAGATCAACTGGCTAATTTTGTTTAAGGAAATACTCGCTTTCATCCTTTAAATGGCACGAAACCCACAAGTACAAAGGACAAAACTAATTGCTGTTAAATCAGCTGGTACTTATCTCGTAATTGACACCGGAATTTAAGGTGTCAACTAGGATAGAGTTCATTTCATTGTCATGATGATCTCCTGTCTCATACCCTTTCTGGAACTATTTTGTTATTGACATCTCATTTATCTAAAATCATTTTTAATATTATCCTGTTTCCATCAAATAATGCTTTAAACTGGATTGAATTCTACAAGAATTTTAACCAAAATTTCATCTGAATGACTTTATCCCGGAATGCATGTTAGATATCAGACACGTTTGAATTTTTGTGATTTAATCAAATGCTTCATTGACTTCAGTAATATTTAAATTTATGCACTAAAATAATTAAAACACGTTTTTACTATTACAGTTAGGGATAGAAATAAGTTTGGTTGTTATTCTTCGCTATGGGTCTTGAAGTGATGGAAAATTATAAGTAGGTCACGGTAAATACCTATTAGTCACGCTTGTCTTGTCGAACTGAATCAGGACCCGGCGATGTGTCACTGTTGCACGCAGACCCAGTCTCACATTCGTGACGGTGACGCCACTAGAGACCTATATCCACTGTGACCCGCGCGTGACCTTCTCCTTCGCAGAGGTCAGTGCCGCCCGTTTGATCACGTGACCCAATATTAAGATGCACAATATTAATGTTCTGTATCGATATATCTCGCCTTCACTGCTGGTTTGGAAGCAACAGTGGCTTATGTAACCCCTGTGTCTAAGCACCGTGTCATTATGGAAAAATGATGGACCAAGGTTTAAATGGTCGGATAATACTAAAATGTATACTAGGCCTAGTGTGGACTGTGTATGACTTAGGATTTGGACGTTTGGAGTTTTATTCAGAAAATTTCGGATTTGATAATACGTAAGGAATTTCTGGAATAGCTTAGCAACTGTTAGCTTTTCAGGAAAGTCTTTCCTCTACGTAGTTATGCCTGCTTATGGGTTAAATTGAGCGTGCTAATGTCACTCGTTTCAAGGATTTCGGCTTGAGAACCTGGAAAATAACACAATAACATTTCTTCTTATCAGTTGAATGTACGAAGCTATTAAAATATTCGGAATTGGACATAGGGCACTCAGTATCTTGGACGATCTGCTGTTTCTTCTCTTGGGAAAGACGGTCTCTGAACTGCATCGCGACAATTTCTGCTCGTGGATTTTGTTATCTTGAAAAGGCCTGTACAGATTTACAAGTTTCCGAAAGGTCTGTCAGGTGAAACAAAGTATGTCTCATGGTCTGCATTTAAAAATATCAATTTCATCTCCTTCCTGCGTGTCATTGTCCCTTCCAGAAAGTCATGGCTTTTTTAAAACTCTGACCTTTTGTTAGCGAGGTCTGAAGGTCTCCACCAGCATTCGCCAGTGGCGTAGCTTAAATTCGACAATTAAACAAATATGTAAAACGTAAAAATTTACGACATGAAGGCACATGGATATTTCTTATCTTTCATTACAGCAGAATACTCCTTGAGAAGCAAATTGTCACTCAACTAATGAACACTTTTCTCGATTTTTTTATGCAACCTGTGTCCGCAACAGCTCGCCACTGTCCCATATCCTGAACGTTATGAATCCAGTTGACAACCTGACACTTTTACTTCCTTAAGATACATTTTAATATTATCCTTCCATATATTTCGGGGTCTTCCCCGTGGCCTCTTCTATTCAGGGTCTTCAGCTTAAATTTCTTGTGCATTTCTCATCTCTCCCGAGTATGCTTATTATTATTATTATTTATTTTTTTATAAAGGCTTTCCCTGCATAAATGGGGTCTGGGCTCTGGGGTTCAGCCAGCTTCGTGTCAGATGGGTACTGGTTGTTTTTTCATACTCGGGAGTAAATCGGCTGGGGAGTGAAACTAACAGCTCACCCCCTTGCTTTCGTGCATGAGGTTAAGAAAGTATGGAGTTGTACCTCCACTCCCTGTTTATCTGAATTTTCCTACGCCACTGGGAGCCCAGGGTCATGGACACATCAGTACTCAGAGCAACGTGTCACCCAGTAATTAGCAGATTTGTTGTCGCAGTTAGTAAGCAAGACGCTTATGTGGAGAGCTAATGAGGTTAAGTTACCTCGGGGTGTCATTATTTCGTACCCAGAGATGGAACGAAACGAGCGGTCATTTCCGTTCACAGGGCGCTGTCGCTTTATAAATACCCCCGTGTAACTAACAAACAAACCAACTCTGTGATTGTACAACATGAAGGGTCAATACAATCGTATGATGATCCGTTATTGGTAAGGTAAAATGCAATTTTTTCCGTCGTACTTAAACTAAGCTGGCGTAGGTTGAAGTGGAGGTATAGTTTCACGCATTCTTAACCACTTTGCGGTGAACCGAGGAAGGCCAGAACTGGATGGATAAAAGGAATCCGGGATGCAATGGTAGAGAGAGGAGTTTAAGACGTACAGTGGACGGATAGAGAGGAATTTTGATTGGGAATACGAAGACGTCATTAGTGATAATAAGTCGATACGTAGATCCATGTATAGTTCGTCCGTTCAGAAGTTACTTAAGTATGGTATTGTTTAAATCTTGTCAGTGTAATCACAATAAAATTCCTATTAAATATTAAAATATTACTATAATTAACATTTAAATATTTAAAATATATTAAATGATGTTCTCTATCGAAATGTTCGATTTACATTAGATCATCACTTTTTAAATCGAACATTTCGATAGAGAACATCATTTAATATATTTTAAATATTTAAATGTTAATTATAGTAATATTTTAATATTTAATAGGAATTTTATTGTGATTAGACTGACAATATTTAAACAATATATATTTATCACAATATGACGCAACTTTATCATCTTAAGTATGGTAGTTGTGTACTTAATACGATATCAGACGGTGATATTCGTGGACAAGAAATGAAATAAACAAGTCATGACCTGTTTCTCTGACATTCTGTTGTTGGTGAAACTGAGTAAAATCAAGTAAACTTATGAGATTTGATGGAGGCAGTATGTTCCTGCGAATCGTTAGTATATAACGCATGGCGTCACAACCCAGAAGACAGACATCGACGCTCTGTCATTGGTGGAAATGAATTTAAAAAAAAAACAAATAAACTTGGGATTGCCACAACGTGATGCCAACTGAAGGACATTCCCACCGCGGCGACTTTCTCGAGGAGGTCAAGGCTGCAGATACCGTCACTGACACATTGATGAATCCTGTTTGGCAAAATTCCAAGGAATTTTGACAGCAGCGTACCGTGGGATACCGAAGCAGTTTCCGTTCTGCGTCGCCTGTATGATATGCAATATTGGCGAACGCTTCAATAAGCCGTCCTATGGCCGTGTCATTTCTACACAGAACTCGCAGCTTCTTTACACTTCCTGGAAGCCGAGACAAGAGAAATGCACGAGACCAATCGTTGCAAGTGTCTTCGTGGAATGCCTCTCGTTGCAATGTTGCAATAACCCGCGTTTTGTTTGCAATAACACCAAGGATTGTAGTGAAATAAATGAAGTATTTAGAGAGGCTGGATTGCAGAAGTTGTTGGATGATAGGATGAGTTGACAATTTGAAAGGAATGGGTAGAAGGACAGGCTGCCGGGAAGGGCTTTAAAATGATTTAATGGAAAGGAACTCGGATGCAATGACCAAGAACAAGATGGTTCAGTCAGCTACTAGAAGAATCGAGAAGAGACGGAAAATAGATAAGGAAAAATGTAGGAAGATTGGAGAGTTTCATTTCTCGACCAAAAAGAAATTGATGCGATGTTACAAGAAGTAAAACATGAAGTCTTTGCCAGCAAATGCAAGATTTATGCTCTGCTGTACATCCTGTGGTATAGTCTTCCTCAGGAGGACATCGGTAACCCTTGTCTGTCCACCGCTTCTTTAATTCATGGGGAAATCCTGCTGCATGTGTCCTTAGAAGATGGCTGTATTCTAGGTTGTAGCGACTTGAAGTCTGGTAAAAGTTTAATAGCGTTTCGGAGGTCCTTGCTGTCTCCAACTTCAGGGCGGCAGCAGAAACCTCTGACACGCCATCTACCAGCCACCCCCCCTCGCATTGTACTTAGGCCCGGTGATACCAAGAGCTGTGAATTTAATTCAGCTATATAAGCACTTATCGATAGATGTCAGACACAGACGTTGGTAATACTGTACGAAATTATATGTTTTAAGATAAGTTCTTTGGCAAGTAGCTCTGTGACTTCAGCGCTTGTATGCTGAAAATCCACTCGAATTATCTGTGCATCTGTTTACGAGTCTGTTGTAGTACACGGTACAGTTCCTCTCTCATCGACGTACTTTAAGATTGGCACAAACGGACACGAAACTTGTATTAAATGTGTACGCAGCCAATTTAATAGTGTAATTGATTTCGGGTTTCGTGTAGTCGCCTCCCAGTTTTACAGGTTTTGTGTGTGTGTGTGAGTTCCCACACCCATATCACACGGTTTCATTACATTAAATTTTTTTTTTCAGTTTTCCCCGTGAAAACGAAACGTGGGAACCAACGAAATTTTGCTGTTTCCTGTTACCCGTGTCTCTTAATAGATTATTCTGATTTTGGCTACGTACTACGTTACCCGCAACACACATTCGCTCACGTTTCGACTGGATCCGTTCAACCGAGCATTTACCTTTCCACTTATGGTCCATTCATATACATCATCTTCTCCAGAAAATGCAGCAATCCTTTAGCGGATGTTGAGATAATTAACCATTTGCATGCTACACACGATATATCTCGCTTGATCGAAAAGAGTGCAAGAAACCCGCCCTGCCAACTCCACGCCGCTCAGAATTCTGATTGAGGTTGTGGGGGTGTGATCTTATAAATGGTTACAGACTTTTCGCAGGAACTTGCTGTTTTCATCTTTAAGGGCGATGTACACTGTTTTATACTACCGCCACGGTGGTCTAGCGGTTAGAACGCTGGCCTTGGAATCCTGGGGGTCTCGGGTTCGATTCCCGGCGGTGCCCGAATTTATAACTTGTGTTGGGCAAGGCCGTGGTCTAGGCAACACGGAGTTTTCCTCCGTGGCATCCCAACAATTACTCCATTCACACACAGAAGAAGGCAATGGCAAACCACTTCTGGATCATCTGCCAAGAACGTATATGAACAGGTCCCAGTCCGAGAAAAGGATGGAAGGATCCTGTTCATATGGACCTGTCCTCAGACAGAACACTAAAAAAAACACTGTTTTATATCTAAGAATACAACGATATGAACACCTCTCTCAGTGCTGCCAGCCTCTAAATTATGCTGACAAATTTTAAACTAGTTTCATGCCTATTTAAAAAATCTACTACACATTCCAGTGAGAACACAATTTTGCAGCTAAGATCTTAGAGAGGTCGGTAACCTGATACGCATTTTCAGAGGAAGCTATTGATTCCAGCGGACTGCACAAGCCGGTTAAGATGCACTTCCGTTTCTGGTGCATGCGTTACCAACCTCACACACCGAAAACTGTCTTCCGCTCCGAAATGATACCGATTTACGCTGTAGTTATGTTTACAAGAGTGAAACCTTAAATTGACATTTTTCTTACCCTCCTGTGGCTTCACTACCTTTCTTTTTCGTTGAAAATACATAATGTAATTTCGTTAATTTTACATGAGTTCCGCTACATTTTGTATTTTTGGTTTTCGTGTAGTTGAACATTGTTAAAAGGTTGATGTTTATAATGGTAAATGTTGTGCTGTGTTGTGAGCGGTTTTTGTAGTGTTCTGTCTGACGACAGGTCCATATGAACAGGATCCTTCGATCCTTTTCTCGGACTGGGACCTGTTCATATACGTTCTTGGCAGATGATCCAGAAGTGGTTTGCCGTTGCCTTCTTCTGTGTGTGAATG
>NW_019060508.1:17091-61994 GCF_000696155.1 Zootermopsis nevadensis | reverse complement strand
GCAATTGTGTTTTATTCCACTAATTTTCGTCAGAAGTATCTCATCCGCTGTGTGTTCTCGAGTCATATTTCAGTCTTAAATTGCAGTACGTTTTCAAAAATTATTCGCGAACGAAGCCTTGTTTAATTTCAATAGAAAGTAAAATGTATTATTACTTCATAAGGATATCCTGCAGTGTAAAAGTAAATGTACATTGCATCACATGTAAGGTTGGTCTTTTGAAACACAAGGATGTACTGACAAGTAAAGACAGATCGAGTGTTAAGACAGCTCTTACAATTTGGTACGAAAAGTTCACCGTTCCTCACTTTCTGCTTTATTTTTAATGGCTTACAACTGGCGAACATCTTGTTTGTGGTTTAATAGTTTTATGTCTGAAATTCTGATTACTGCATTATCTACTAAGATTACAAGCTTATGGTGTTGAAAATGTATGCACACGTAAACATTGAGGATATTTGGCGACTGTGCCCATGAGATTAGGAAATGCGGCAACCGATGCAGTGATAGCGTATACGGGATAGGCCGCCCCGTGTCACCGGCACAGCCACTAAATGTCCACACTGATTAGTAGTCTATTCTGCTGTTGAGTCACACACTGTTTCTTCGACTGTCGAACTTATTTATTTTGATCTGTGACTAGAATGTTCCTTCTCAGATAAATTTAAATGAGTATAGCACGGGTAAAAATTATAAATGAATGTCTTCTTTAGATTAATATTTTCACGAATCATAAAATTTTACGTAAAGTAATGTTTCCTTTTAATACATGGCCCGTGTGTGTGTGGGGGTCTGACCATATTTCTCATTTAAAACACTGAACAAATGTCGATATATAATATTGGGTTTCCGCGATAAAAGTAATCGGGTGTTTCCAAACCGATGGAACATAATTTGTAGTTCACACTAAGATCTGGTCGCAGTAAAATATTTTTTTTTTTTGTAATTCATTTTACATTTTTATTTCCACGTAATTATAATAAACCTCATTGCCAATGAGAAACATGGAGTCGGTTTGCCTGTGGAACTTTGCTTCCTACCTGTCAATTGTTTTCCCAGCTGTCAGTGCGATGTCGTGATTAGCACCAGTCCGGCAAAACAATTAGTACTTGGGATGTAAGGCACTAACAGCTGGCTCCCACATAAATATGAAAAAGCTCGGCTTATCTGCTCCGATGGTATGATAATGCGCGAAAAGAATCCTTCGTTTTTAAATGCACATTTTGGGGTGAACACAGGTCACACGTACACAAACACAAAGGAACGCGAATTCATTCACCTCTTTCTAAGGAATTAAATGAATATTATTATCATAATGTGAACATTCATTTAAATTTGCTATTTTTACCGGAGGGAATGGATGTGCGATCCTTAACTTTTTCTGGATGTAATTAGTGTCTTATGTAAACGTAAATTCTTCCGTCTGAAAATTTCCTGTAGCTGTCGGATCTTGGTTACCGATTTATGTGGGTTTGTTGACCCTCGTTTTTCTAACTTTTTTTTTCCTGTCAATGTGCCATTTTGGTTCCTAAGGACGCTGTATATTACGAAGAGGTGCAAAACTACATGTTGTTTTTTTGTTACGTTGGTTATCCAACGACGTTTCTCATCTGCGTTCGGATGGATTATTGTGCAATGTAGCTTATTTTTATTGATGAATATTTATTGAATAAGATTATATACAGACAAAACCTGAAAGTATATAAATTTAACTAACGCAAAATACAGATGATAACAATACAATGCTCTGGAAACAAATGGCCTCTTTTAAATTCCTGAACTAAAATATAAAAGAATTAAGTTATCAAGTTTACTTCAGATGTGGTTTGTCTCTTATGGTCTCGCATCTTACGAGTTTTTGCTTTGCGGCTGGTATATCAGTTTGTCAAGTGCGATTGGATGAATGTATATTTAATATAAACACTAATGGTTTCCGTGTTTGCGAGTCTTGAAGTTAATTTTGATTTAGGTACAAATTTCTACTAGTCTAATTAAATTACTGAACCTTTATAGATAACTGACACAGCTTTCATATGACATGAGGCCCCGACAAAGAATTTACTGTTATTTGTGAAAGGAAGGTCTATTGTTAGCTGAGAATCACCGTCTCAAATGAGGGGGCAGAGGTCATGTTTTGTGTAGAATGGCCAAGTAAGCACGTTAAGAAATTAATAACTTCATACTTAATGGGGCCTTGCGATAAAGCAAACCGCCAGTGGCGGGTTGCTTTGATATTGGCTGTACGATTAGACATTGCAGGACTTCGTACCTGGCTTTTATAGTCCGACACCGACCAAATGGAACACGGAAACAAAGTATCAGTTCGTCTTATATTCTTGTGCATTCAGATGACATCTATCGGAGAAACGTTCTACCTCTAAAGTTATGTCCTGGTACCGAGTTAGATAATATCAGATGAGAATATTTAATTAATATGAAATTGAAAGCAGAATTATTTCAGTAAGATGCTAAAGTGATAATGTTTATATAAAAAAAAACAAGCGAAAATTGTATTTAAAGTACGATTTTCTTAAATTAATTAAGCAAATTTAAATAACAACATCGCTTAAATTTATTTTATTCGAGTTGTCCGTTTAATTTTAACGGGGGACATGTTCCTAGTAACTTCTATAATTCCCATATTTTTTTAAATTCTCAGAAGAGTTTTAGTCATTTGACTATCAAGTTATTGACGTCGTGTATCAGGCAACGACTATAATCGTGGTTTCAATAGTGTAAGTTTAAATTACTCGGTGAATATAATCAGAGAATATAGATTGGGTTATAATAGAATTAGTGTTTCCTTGTCAGGCAAGTTTTGTGACAAAGTTGTTTTTTGTTTAATTTTGTTTTATTGTTTGCCATAACACAAACGCTCACTCTTGCTTTATCCGCACAAGGGCTAGGCATATGTGATGATTAATTCATATATAGTCATTTAATATTTACGATGAAGTTGGATCGACAAACTGTGGTTAGAGGGACGTTTTTTATTTTGGTAAGAAATTATGTCTTTGTGACAAATCGAGCCACTGCCTTCCGGGTGATGATGCCGTGTGATATTGATATAAATTAAGTTGAGGAGGATGAACAGTCTCGCTCAATAACAAGTGGGTTTTATTTATTTAGTGTTCTGTCTGACGACAGGTCCATATGAACAGGATCCTTCCATCCTTTTCTCGGACTGGGACCTGTTCATATACGTTCTTGGCAGATGATACAGAAGTGGTTTGCCATTGCCTTCTTCTGTGTGTGAATGGAGTAATTGTTGGGATGCCACGGAGGAAAACTCCGTGTTGCCTAGACCACGGCCTTGCCCAACACAAGTTATAAATTCGGGCACCGCCGGGAATCGAACCCGAGACCCCCAGGATTACAAGGCCAGCGTTCTAACCGCTAGACCACCGTGGCAAAAGTGGGTTTATAAAATAGATTTGTTAAATTGTAGAATAACCCGTGATATGTGGATACAGTGTACGTATACTAACAATATGATATGCGAATCTGGTCTGGATTTATCTCGTTCGTAACAGAAACCATCTGCTGGCCCTTGTGAACAAGTTAGTGAACCATCGTATCCCATAAACGGCAAGGGATTTCTTGACTATATTTGAGCGACTGTTGGCTTCTGAGTAAGGACTGTAATTCGTGGAGTTAGGATGTCTGATTCCTGTTTGTTGTTAGTGTTTAATTGCACATTTCGTTACGTCCAATAAAATAAGAGACATGAAACGAGCTTTCTGTAAATAACAGAGCTTTGGTTTCCGAAATCACCCTATGGCTGTCGGGAACTGATAGTCGTATCTCGGTAAGAGGATAACGTGCTATAGTGGGGGATAACACAGACCACAGTGCAGTTTAACTGCCTACTTGAACCGCTAGCTCGTTAAGTAGTATTTTCGTTCCATTACACCGTATAAAGTAGTCCAGTATCTCCCAATTACAAAAGCAACACCACTCTGCCTAATCACAATTAGTTCAGCATTGTACTCTGCCGAAGACGTTATTAGGGCTTGGCGAGTAAGTGAAAAGTAAAGTTGGCCCACTGCTGTGCGTCGTGAAGGGGAGGTCGGTCTAGATCTCTGAGTTGGAAGTGAGTTATCACATTCACGCTCTAGCCGTTTTGTTTCGGGATAAGCTCAGGTGGTTTGGGCCCCAGGGCCGGCGACGAAGATAATAAGTGGCCAAACTCGGAGTTGGGACTTCAGTCACCTCATTAATTTAACTGTAGCTCGTCACAGGTTACCCATTTTTTTCCCCGATGTACATAATTTTATATTTGTGGTCTATTTAACGACGCTGTCAGCAACTCAAGACTATATTTTAACCCGCGAATGATAGAATGGTTAATGAATGGTATTCGAAAACTGTTTGGTACGAAGCGATCGTGGTATAACTTAAGATATTGGCCTGGCTTTATGGACATCAGTCAGGTACGATGATTTTCGAGTCGAGATTTGAACCCGGGATGTTTCATATATAATGCAGAGGGACTAACTCTTTGACCCCTTCGTTAAATTTGGCATTCAGAAAAGGAAGGCAGTGATCCTAATATGCATTAAACATGTCACCCGGTTATGACACGTGCCAGGAAATGTACGAGGGAGGCTTGATTGTTCTGTTCATCTCGTGGTCCAGAACGGCGCTGGGTCTTATCCGCCTCTCACTTACTTTATTCCTTAAGAAAAGCGACCGGAGTATGAAGATCAACACCGCCAATGTATAGGTCTGGCAAAAGTGAGGCTTTATATCCGTGCCCTTTTATTCTATAATTGCCTTCATGGCGTGATGCTAGTCACAGTAGCAAATATAGCTCTTTCAGTAGGTGATATTTCAGGTCCTCGAGTCTGCGAAGTATCCGTGGCTCCAAGATGGCCGTCATCTGGAATTTTTCCCGTGATTGATGTTTCAGAGGTTCTTACTACCTCCATCATCAAGGCGCCTCGATTATGGAGACAGTAAGCACTCTGAAACGTCGGTCAGTTTCGTCAAGACTGCACGGCGTAACATCGCAGAAGGAAGTCTTCTCCGTCGCTGTGCGTAGGTTGTGTCGTAAGAGTCAGTCCTCTTCAGCTTCGGCAGTTCCAGAAACTTTGGGGTGAGCTAGCCATCCAGCAAAATAGCTTTGTTACGTAACACTACGCTCGTAATATTGCTCCTGGTATACGAAATGCTGTGGTTTTGAGGCTGGGCGAACATTAGATCCCAGATCTGCTTTCTGCTTCGCCGTGTAGCTGCATCTTACCCCCGCTCATCCATACACTACCTCATCACAGTTGCCACTTTGTTGGTCCATCCATATTCACTTCATATTTATTATCTTTTTTTTAAAAAAAGCTTTCGCAAATAAAATTCGCAGAAATTCGCCTGTTAGCTTCGCCATGTCTGCTGCGTGTTGCAACTCGACAGTATTTTACATCAGATGTCTCCTATCTCACGAATTCAGCAGGTTTGCCACTCTTGAGAATTATCAGACTGAAGAGTCCGCCTCTTTGTAAGTGAAGTATTTTAAAGATTACTTCGACATCTGAGTGACGTAATTATCACTGTTGTACTCATTTTAATTAAAATCTTGAATATTCTCGCTACCTTTACAAACGAACACGACATTTAAATTCTAGTCAGCGTACTTGAAGATCATTACAAAGCAGAATTAGAAACTGAAGTGTATGCATCCCATTAAGCCAGGTTCTTTGCGGGCATGCCTTTTTGTAGCCGCTCCTTTGTTAATAAATTACTCAGAATCCGAAGAGATCTCATCCAGACACAAAACACAAATACGGAATCCTCCTGAAAGGATCCACAGAATTTGTCAAATTCTTATTTCACACAGCCTTTGTTCAGTCTGAACCGTGGGGTATTTACCCGCAAAAATATCCACTTGTCTTCAGTTACTGCCCATGGTTAGAACACCTTTGGACGTACCTCCACGCCCTTTAATAGTCCTAATGGCTTCGTGGTTATGCGTGTTAAGTTAAGAAGTCAGTTAGTGTCGCTGACATTGTAAATGTGCCTCTGAGAGCTGTAAAGAACGCCTAATCCTTACATACAAACATACTTTCAGTTTGCATCTTTTGTTCTGATGAAGTTAATTCCTGTAAGAACCTATCCTTACAGCTATTCACAGAATCCGGTTGGAAACCATGTTGGATTCCAACAGAAACCAGCGTGCAATTCGCCATGGTCTGTCAGCTGATTCACGCGGCCATAAATTCCGCACGTCCACTTACACCACTTTGTTTTACAAGATTTAATCTAGGTACATACACTGATTCTTTGGCAGGTTTCTATCTGCTTTTTGGGCTCAACCTCTGGCGCGAACTCACTTTTTAATATCGATATCTGCTGCTGTTATTCGTTTTCTTTCGCTAAGACGTTGGTTTTAGCCTCCGTTTATCAGGGGGAAGCACATAGTTATAGTATAGTACTGTCCGTGTGTTTGTGTGTACCAACTAATATCTGGCTGAAGAGCCAGTGGATGTATTTTAATCTTTTTCTGCTAGACCAACCATCTGTGTTTCCGTTATTGTCCATTGATACGACTTCATTACCGTAAGATTTAATAAGTTGCGTTTGAAGAACTCACATCACTGCCGCCAACCACGTAAACAAATTTTTGAAAAACTCTACTGATTACACATTTTTCCTTCCGCTATGCACATGTGTAGAACATGGCTATTATGAATCTATTAATAACTGTGTGTCCTCATGGAAGATACTACACCATGATAGCACTCCTGCTTCGTATTTGCGAGGTCTCTGGTTCAAATCTCGACCCGGAGGCCGGTAGTGCCCACGGAGGTTTTCCGTGAGACGGAAAGTTTTGTGTTAGTGTGTAAGAAGGTCCTTGTGAGATTTTAGGTTCTCACGGTCATAAGTGTGACAACAGATATCTTCACTGCTCAATTTTCTTTCGATCCTTCCTCTCTTCTGTGCTCCTTGTGTCCTTATTGCTTCTAACTGCAGGAAGTCTCGAAATCGATAACGAATATTGAAGGGTGAGTTATAACATTTTCCCACTACACACCAAAAGCAAGATTACTGCGTCCAGAAAACCAAAGTTCATCAAAGTACTACCCCCCCGCCTCGGTCTTTGTATTCGGAACCTATGTTCACATGTAATGCAATTTAATGTATGTACATTCAAACAGCTTCACAAACAGATGAGTAATGTTAAAACAGATAGATGAAAGAAAGTGAAGTAAGAGGTATTTGATGTTTCATTAGCACTTGGAACTCCGCTTGTCGACTGAACACAGAAACACTTTTTGTGAACACACGGCTGGCTGTTTCTTCAATGAAAACAAATTCCTCAGATGTGAGTTGAAGAATTAGGTAAGAACAGACCCAGTCATGAGACGAACCAAGACTCTCATGCACAGATTCAGTTAATTATTTGGTTAGTTAAACGATATGAAAGTATCTGAGTTGAACTTTCGGATTTATATAAAGCAAAGTCCCAGCTCCAGTAACAGCATTGTTTATCAGTCAGGATGCCAACCCTGGACCTCCCTGGAGACAATTGTCTTTGTCATGATGCGTGCGCGAGAGAACCGAGTGATACTTCACGGGGAAGTCTCCAGTGCATCGATCAGGCCGTGGCTGGCACCGCCTGCTCGTACTGCATCACTCCACACTGCCCAGTAGGTTGGGATACCTAGATAAAAGGCGGTAGTTGACAATATGCAAAAGCGAGCGAATCTTCTTCAGCCCTTCGAAGCCGAACATGGTATAAATAATATTTACAAATTTGGCTTATTCCTCGAAGAAAGCGCAATGCTCCGCGATTATAGAGTCCATTTTGTCAATCCTATTTGAATAAATATTTTTTTCTGAAAGTCATGCGTGACAGCATATGAAGGCGTAGACTGGATTCGTTTGTATCTAGACGCGATCCTTTGATGGACTCAACAAAAAGCGAGCAACTATCGTTTTTTAAGAAAACCTTTCTTACGTGGGAGTTAGTATTTGAAAAACTTTTCGAACATTGCTTCAGATGCTAATGTTAACGTATGTTCGAATCAAAAATGCACGTTTAGGTTTGCTTTTAATGATGCTTTCTCAACTGAATTGGTCAAAAATTGCTGACTTGTAGTAGTAACATGGTATACCGATGTCGCGTCTTGTTCGTTGGTTCAAAAATACCGACGTTTCAGAAGTGCTTACTGTTTCCTCCATCAGGGTGATGACTAATGACTGTCCTCATTAATGTTCCCATCTTTCGCATGTGTTTACTGCGGAAAGTTGATTTTTCATATCCTGAAATGGGCACATTCTGTATATGTGCGTACTTGTGTTTGCCTGACTTTAATTTTCAAAACCCCAACCTAGAATACCACACATTTTTTGATAATATTACGATGGATATTAGGGAAATATGGTGCGTGGTTGTGGACTGGATTTATTTGCTTCAGTATAGGCATATTGGAGGGCCGTAATGAATATTGGGGTTCTAAAAAAGAGTGGTCAGTGTTGAAACAAGTTTTATATTTTCTTTACGAATCAGAAATTTAATTTCCCGGAGATGCAGATGAAATATGTGGGCACACACAGACAAGGCCTGATCACAAAACAATAATTTACTAACCCGAAAAAGAAACGTTTATAAATGTAAAGGGACTGTTAAAGGTTTAAAACGACATGGTAACACTTCTGGATCTCTCCTCTGAACACATCTGAACCGATTGCTATTCATATATGACTGGTATAAACATCAATAACACCACCTCAACAATAATGTTATATTAATAATATCTAGACACAACTTCCATAAAATATACTGAGAAAGATGATAAAATTATAAAATTGTAAAAACTATAAATAATTGTAATTTGAGTTTAAAAGTTTATAATTTACACCTAATGACGGATTGATAAACCGAAACATGTTGTGAATGTTCCGATATAAATCGAATGCTCGATATGGAACATAAGATGATATTTTAATCATTTTAATTATCTTAACTTACTATTTTATTGTGATTTGACGGTAAACAAATATAATAATTATTTTGAGAAACAAAAAGTAAAGAATATTGGAAATAAAATAAAAGACAAGTTTACTTTTATTAATAATTATAACACCTGTGTGCTGTAAAACAAGGCAGGATTTCTGAACGCACTCTTAACCTATTTTCAAGACAGAACACGCGAAACGTTTGGACTTGTTTGTTTTCATTGAACGAAGCGGGCCATGATACCAGCCCAGCCGCCCCAAACCGCATTCTTGTGTTCTGCAGAGATATTTCGGATTGGTTTATAAGCGACGCGATCAGACGCGCAGATAAGAAGCGCATCTCGCGGGAGGTCTGCGTACGACTAAGCCAAACAGGACATGACTGGTTTGATCTATCGTCATGCGATTGAACACGCTGTGACCCTGTGGTCATGTGGCATCTGAAATGTCAGATAATTTACTGCGAACGTACCCCCCCTCTTCCTTACTCCTTCTACCCCTTCTTTCGTCCCTCCCCCTCATCCTTATTTACTATGCCTTTTTTCCTTTCATACTTTTCGTTTCTTCCTTATTTTCTGTTTTTATCTTCTGACAGATTCAGTTTTTCCTTTAATACCTGTTCCAGCCTATATTTTGGGTTAGAAACTTTAGTGCGTTTCGCGACTGTCCAGTGGTTCACCTGCGCCGATGTTACCCTCCTACGCAAATGTTCAGATAAGAAACCGTTCTAATTATCTGAAAATTCCCTTCTTCGTCTTGTCTCTTGGTACATGCGCGTGTGTCTGTGTTTTGGTGCGTTACGTCATTGCAAGCGATAAAAGAAGCGGATGTCTGAAGTTCTGCTTGCAGCTGATAACAAAGTAGGCCTTTGAAGTCTTCCGTTTCAAAACGTCAGCAGACAGAAATAATAATTCTTGGAACAGAAAATGGAAGTCCTTTTGAAAATATAATTCTGGTGCTCTTTTCACTTCACCAAGACTGTTGTATGTTCTTGGCCTAATCGATGTGAACGGGGTACCAGATTACCTTCGCCTTTTTAATTTTTATTATGTATACCCTTTGTAAGAAAAATAATTTAGTGATGTTAAAATATCAAGAATATTTACCTTCGAGAGGACATTTATATTTAATGTTGTTGAATCAGATTAACCTACATTCGAATCTGATGATGACCGTATTCGGTTGAACCATGCAGTTCAAAAACAAATAAATTAGTGGACAGTGAGTGTGTGTGAAAGCGACTGGATTTAGTCATTAAGAATCGTGGTATTATTAATTTATTTCCCTTTATTTAAGAAACCATTCTGGAAATTGTATAATGTCGTAACCAAATCTGGGTCAGGTATTTTGAAAGCTGATGTTCACATTCGTGCATTTGTTGCATATTACTTACTGTCTCTTCAGACACGAACCTAAGCCTGAAAGTCGCAGTGTTTTATCCCCAAATGTGTCATCCAGACAGAAGTCCCTTCAGATTTGTTAGGGTTAATGCCCACAGTTGTGCCAAGTCAAAAATTCCGGTTTAATCACCGTGTCCACATGTTTCGTGGTGCAGGTAAGAGACTTACATAAACAAGTAGAAGCTTGTAGAAACCGAGAGTCATCCTTGTGAATGTGGCAGGCAGGCAACTCACTCATTCGCCCAGAGGCCATTACAGCGTTCCCCGACCTTTCCTAGACCTTGGAGTTGCATTTCTTGAGCTTGCTGTAGCCTTCACTTCTTACTGATAAGCGATTTATCACTTCGCTGAAACTCGAACTCAGTGATTCGTTATGTCACTTAACGATAAATATTTTGCTCTACTAACGTAGCTCAGTTCGTGAGATTTCAGGTTCTGACGGCGTCGAGTATGTACATGACAGCCTTCCGGGGCGGTTCCGCCGTGTAATTAGGTGTAAACTGATCGATGATACAGGCAGTAAGTCTCCCGAAACGTCGGTAAAGTTCTGCAAGAATAAACGGTTCAATCCCAGAAGGATGTTGTTGTCTTTATAACTCAAGTCTTAGTCCTGTCTTGCATATTATGTGTCCACCCGCATTTAATTATCCACGATTAAATTAATACAAAGATAAATCAGGATTAATGCAAAGCGTTGACATTTTCTCTTTTTCTCAGTTCGTTAATGGATATGAAAAGTCTAAAAATGTGGCTGACTACTTAACCGTCTGAAACGCGAAGTTCATTGCAATTACTTTTAAAAATTTAATTCATGCCCAAAAGAAAACAACTCAATTTATTACGAAAATCTCTTAGCTAATGCTGTTTACGAAAATAGTCGCAGCTTGTTTTGAGAATCACACAGACTCGTAAACACCCTTCAGAGGTGAAATGCTTAGTTTCCAAATGTTAAAGTTGATTATATAATTGCCACTTCGCCTTGTTAATGACAAACAACAAACAGAAAGTTCGTTCATCCTACTCATATCTAGACAAGACAGCGTTTTTCTTTCTTTCAACTACCTTCAGATATAGACGATCGTCAGTTAACAAACAGATAAGCGAACATTTATCGATATCTGTTCAGTGTGAGTCATAGCGTTATGCATCCTTGTTCATATTGTGCAGCAATGTGTTCGCTGTCATAGGAGATGTTAAATATTGAAATCTGCCACGAAATTTCAGTCGAAAAACGTGAAAGGAATATTCTTCCACAGTCAGGGAGACGCTGCAACCCAATAGACACAATGCAGAATCGATTTCGATGAAATTTGATATTCGGAGCTTACATTGAAATCTAATTTTGAGATTTGTGGTTCTCTGGACGGTGACTGTGTCGATGTTGTACTTCTGGGTTGTGATGCCGTGTGAAATTTCTGGTATGTTGCAACGTTTCGGAAGATCACATTGCCTCCATCTTCAGCGCTGAAACACGGTTTTACAGCGCGGACCAGAAAACTACGTAGTACAGTGAAATACGTCTTCCACATTTGTTTCAATATCAGTGCAATAATATTGTAGGCTGTGAAGTTTTTATCTCAGAATCTTTGTTCTTTGTGTTCTAAATTTTCAGATTAAAGTCAGTAGGGCTTTTAGGATAAGAACGGTTCTTCTAACTTATCACCTGCAAATAGAGCGCGGCCTACATAACGAGAAAGAGTTGACAACTGATGTTCTTTATCACAAATGTTTTAAGTGTTTTGTGTTGAAGTTTCTGACATAGTGCCACCAGTTATCGATAATTTATGTCCCTGATTATTTTCAAATTATTTTCAGAAATATTATTTTATATCCTGTTGGATTACATGTAGTACTGCTACGTCTAAGGACTTTGTCTGTAGTCTAATATTCTAAAAATGAATCCACGACGGTTCGGGAACTGATTGTTCCCATCTTCAGGTGAAAATGCCTACTATGTTGAGTCCAATAGAAGGATCTATTTTAAGTCTCTGCAAAGAAGCATATTTATTTATTTATTTAGTGTTCTGTCTGACGACAGGTCCATATGAACAGGATCCTTCCATTCTTTTCTCGGACTGAGACCTGTTCATATACGTTCTTGGCAGATGATCCAGAAGTGGTTTGCCATTGCCTTCTTCTGTGTGTGAATGGAGTAATTGTTGGGATGCCACGGAGGAAAACTCCGTGTTGCCTAGACCACGGCCTTGCCCAACACAAGTTATAAATTCGGGCACCGCCGGGAATCGAACCCGAGACCCCAGGATTACAAGGCCAGTGTTCTGACCGCTAAACCACCAGTCGGCCAAAGAAGCATACCATATTTTAAATCTAAAATTATTTTAAAATATCTTCTACAAATGCGTAGCCTAAATATTTTATATTATAGTCCTGTACGATACATATATTTAATATGATTAATGGATTAGGTACAATTTTGTTTGAACATAAGGAGTCTGTGCTCTACAAGGGTATATTATGATTTTACTTGTTTGATTTCAGAATCCATTGTACCTAGTTTTGGAGAAAAACTAAAGAGACTTCGAAATGCCAGCGTTCCGGAGGGGTGAGTCCACAACATAATTTACATAAATTTAATATGGTGTCGATTGTTAACGCATTAAAAATGTACGCCCCATTTTTCAATTTATGTTTTACCGTGTTATCATTTTGGATGTTGCTAACCTAGCGAAACGTAAATGTATGTCGTCAATTAGAAGAATATTCATACACAAAAATGTACTGACGAATTTAAAACGGAACACGTAAATTTCTTGTATTGTTGAACTCAGTAAACAAGCCATGAAGTTAAACACAAGATTTTTTTAAATTCTTATTGTTTTGTCGGTTTCCAAAAAAGTCTTTCGAGTTTGTGTGAAATGTTTTAAATCAGATTTCTATGTCGTAAGTACAGAATCTATATTTGAAGGCGATCGCAAGCATTGTTTAGCCTATAATATTAGCAGTCATAGCATTGTGAGTTATACACTGAGAACAACATAAATAAATATGTAATATAAATATAATCCCTGGTGAAAATATTGAAATCTGAATAAAGAATTATTTCATTACGCCCTAATACGTCACGCGGCTTTGCTCTGCGTCACGCATAATACCACGTCTAGGGACACCCGTTTGTTGACGTTGAGTAGGCTAGAAATCGTCGGTGTGTGTTACATCAGCTGAGTTGTCATTGACTGCTCTCAGCTGAGCCTGACGTCAGCCAGTCACATTCAAGCTCTATTTCCCGCGCCGCGCTGTTGTTGGCTGGACTCACACATCGTCTGCTGGAAAAGAAATCTCCTTTGTCCTCACCGCGTTCGGGAGCGACTCATTTGTTCCGTCAAAGAGGCTGCAAGTTGGAAGTGACAATACCACGTAAGAGTCATGATTCGGTTTTACGTTTTCTTTATAGTAACAGTGCTCGGTCCTTCGCTGTGCTTGCCAACAGATGCGTGAGAAGTGTTCACAGAACACACGGCTCGGTTCGATGTTGTATTCTTAGCTTAGCTTAGTTCATTCCTCTAAGCTGTTTGTGCGTGTCGTTTCCTCGTGGTCCAGTTTACTGACCGAAGAACGAGAAGACAATCGGCATGGAACAAGAACAGGAAGAATCTAGTGTGACCTCCACTTCCGGGCTCTGGATATTTGGTTATGGATCTTTATGCTGGAATCCTGGCTTTGAATTTGACAAGTCAGTTACTGGATTCGTTCGCGGGTTTTCAAGAAAATTCTGGCAAGGAAATACAACGCACAGAGGAACTGAAAATAAGGTACATATATAAATAATTTATAATTTTTTTTCCAGATATTCCTAACGTAAGCTATTCAAACTTGCATATATAAATAATTTATAATTTTTTTTTCAGATATTCCTAACGTAAGGTATTCAAACTTAAAGTTTATAAATATTGGTGTGTTTAAATAATAATGTTACTTTGTTACCTTACATGGTTCCTGAACGTGGCTTCTGAACTTGAAAGAAAGCAATACATTAGATGTGTGTAAAAATCAATATTTGAGGACAGAAGATAAGTAAACTTAAAAGTAATGACTTAAAGGATTTTATGATTTGTACAAATCATCTAGTATTATTAGAATAAATAATAAACACACGTAGACAAAGGTTGGTCAGAGGTGTAGATGGAATGCTGGAATCAAGAAACTCGTACAGAATTTTTGTGGGGAAACCTCTTGAAAAGCGACGATTTGGAACAGCGTGAGAGGATGACATTGGAATTAATCTAGGTTTTGAGGCTGTGAACTTGGTTGTCTAGACTTAGGATTGCATCCTGCAATGCTGACTTTTCAGTTCGCTTAGCTACTCGGTCTATTTACTGTGTTCGATTTCGTGGTTTTGAAATAGGAATTTATTTATTTACTATCCATACTTATCATAAATGTTTTGTTTTTTATAACATAAAAAATTCTGGCAAAAGCATTCCGGGAAAAAAAAATATACTGCACCATGATTATGATTCACGTAACTTGAGAGTGGCTTACATTTCCTAACTTGTTTTAAGTATGAAATGATAAAGTTTATTTTAAACTTCACTCAGACAGATACGGATGAAAATAGAATTTGTGTGGACATTTGTAATGTAAATATCCAGTACTCAGTTTTGTTTAAATTACAATGTGAAGCGAACACATTTACAGACATCAGTCATTTTTTTTTTGTTTTGTGCAAAATATTGTACAGAACGAGTATAACGTGAGAAGTTGAATTTTCGGCTACCCGGGGTCGGTACCTGGCGTCCTGTCCCGTTACCTTAACAAAGCGCCACGGGCGTCAGTTTGATTCCTCTTCACCTGGCCGGTGGACACAACGGTAATGTGTCAAAGTCGGATTCCATTTGAATCCTGGCTGGTGTTTTCATTATTTTCGCAAAATTTCTTGTGTACTAAAACGGTACCAACGCTTAATATATAGTTCTGATTGGTTGTGTGCTGTGTTCAGGACATGCAACTATCTATAGAATTCTTTTTGTGGAATGTAAAAGAATAAAAAAAATTCGAAATTTATTTATATATATACATATATACATATATACACACACACACACACACACACACACACACACACACACACACACACACACACACACACACACACACACACACACACACACACACAGGGTCCTTTTCTGCGCGTCAGAAGACGACATTCGTCTCCATATTCGTCCCCTTGAGAATCTCAGATATCACCAAATGTAGTGCAGTTGTACAGAAGGCTGTTTTATCCACCTGACGTGTTAAGTCGCCACAGACAAGGACGAATGTCCGGGCCTTGACAGCTCACAACCCCTTGTGTGAATTGTGTCATATTTAATAATAATTCCTTTTCCTTTTAATAAATGACTAAAACAAATCAATTAAAAGGATTTCGCTCCTCGTGGACTTATCTTTAAAATTGACGTGTTTATCACTTCTGACACAAGGCCAGAACGCGCCAAGTTCGGAGCTGTGTCCATAGCAACAACGTGCGTCGACAAACGAAAAACAAAACTTTTTGGTCAAACACTGAACACTGTTGGCACTTTACCCAAGGTTACATGCCGGGCCTGACACGTGTGTGCATTCATATTGAGGTGGAGTGTACACCTCTAACGCAAATAGACGTCTTTTCATTCAGCGGGAAATAATTTCTTCATTCAAATCAGATTATTTAAAATTCATCATACATCTCAGCGGCATAAAACATTCCTGTTTCTTACGTAAGAAGTGTTATGAGTAGGCGTATGCTTCCTTAACCTCCAGACAGAACGTACACGTCAGAGCGATGTGTTGATACGAAACAAACAAACAAACATCTCATTCTCGATGCCTTTATTTATGTGTGTAGTTGCTTACGTATTTTCATTGTCATGGAAATAGTGGCAAATCTGGGGTAGCTGTTACCGTTTTGCAAGTCTGATACGTTTTCGGAAGACCAGATGTTGCGGTCTGTTTTAAATTAAGCTGTTACCTCAGTGTCGAGGGATTTACAGAAATCTTTGCTCTTTATTTCCTTCCTTATCATACAGTTCGTTGTTCATTCCTTGTTTCTTTATTACATCATTTCCTGTTTTCTTATCTGATTCTTTTAGGCGCGTTCGTAACAAACATTTGCATATTAGCTTCGCCATTTCTGTCTGTCCGATGTAACAACTAAAAATAGATTTATGGCTTTGACATTGGTTGCAAATTTAACGACGTTATGTCATCTAACGGGATTATATGAGACTATTGTTATGAATTATGAATAGGGAAGGATTTGGAAGGAAAATGCAAATGACAAACAAGAAATTTGTCGTCTGAGCTGAACGTCTTTCGTAATTTTTATCATCCATTTTGATCCTTGCATATAACGATGCTGAATCCATAGGATAAGTTAGGATATGTACGCATTACGCAACAGTTCTGTTGTATTTCTCAGAACTTGATCTTAGAATTTTAAGCAATATAATAATAGTATCCATGGTAAAAAAGAGATTTTTCTCTCGCAGCCACTTAGGAGCTCAAAAAAAGCATTCAGGTCTTCATGTAAAATACTCGTCATTGTCTTTCGATGTTCTGGTAAAATTCCTATAATCAGATTTAATGAAAATCTGTTCAGCCGTTTTTGATTATTTTCATGCTGTTATGTGAATGTGGCCATAACAGCGTTTCTTTCCAAATACAAGAGATTTTTATGAACTCTTTCCTGTCAAGTTTCGTAAGCATTTGCTGAGCGTTAGCACAGAATTTCTGTTACATGGAAGGAGATCATTACGGAAAGGTCATATCATGAAGACAAATTTGGCCGAATGAGGGGAGTTCCAATTACGTAATTTCCGCCTTGCTCGTAACTACACAAATATCATTTACTGTTCTTTCTGTTTGTCTGTCTGTCTGTCTTTTAACCTATGCTGAGAAGGAGGAATGGTGTCTCCGTCAATTGCAAGAACTCGAAGGTTGTTTTATGTAAAGGGTTGGATTTATCGTTTTACAAGAGATTTTTCCCAAAGGAATTCTGTATGAATTTCATATTTCCAACATCTGCCTGTTTTCTCACATCCATCCACGGATTCGATATCTATGTATCTGTGTATCTATCAGTTATCTGTTAATCAGTCAATTAGCTATGTATCTGTCTGTGAACTATCTGTTTGTCTTACTATCCTTCTAATAATTCACGTTTCTTTCCATCCATCCATCCGTCCGTATATCCGTTTAGTTATTTGTCAATTATTTCTCTCTGGCACTGGTATCCTTAAGTGGAACACCGCTAATGAGACGTCTGCCATCACAGTGGTCCTGAGCAAACACCCCCCCCTTTTCCCCCCAAAAGCCCAGGAACGTCTCTTACATCAGACTGTTAGTACGAATTCTGAGATCGTTCAAGAAGCTAGTAAACTTACCGGCTGTGTTCTGTTCTCGAAAAATTTAGAATGCTATGACGCAGATACTCGTATAATGACCTACTTTCCACTTATTTTGATGCAAAGAGTCCTTTAATCTCGGAAGCAGGAATAATAAATAGACCTGTTTTACTGATCGTTTCGTAGAAAAACCTGGTTCACTTCCTTATTCATTTTGTTTTTTGAAATTTTAAGAAACAGAGGCTAGACAAGTAGGGGACCACATGCGACCTTCCGAAAATTGTTGTCAAAGTTTTAAATGTTTATATTTTTAGCGTGTAGGTTTTCAGTTCAGAGTCTTCGTTTCTGTATCAGACAGACAAGGACTTTGTACTTTGGACCTCGAAGAAAAATTGGAGTATATGAGTGGGCATTTAGAGACACGTATGAATGTAATTATACGTCACGCGATATATTTATTTTTATTGTTTTATGCGTGACTGAACAAACAAACCTTCAGTTGTGAGCCCTAAAGTAAAGAGATCACTTGAATGACATAGATATGTATGGAAGGATAACATTAAGGTAGATGGTAGAGAAATATGTTGAGAGGAAGTGAAATAGATGATTGGTTGTCATTATACTGACACTTTAATCTCTTTCTGTGTTATTATTGCCATCTTACTGTTACCTAAAACTAGATGGTTGTGGGTGGTTGGCTTCACACTCCATACTTTATTTCCCGGAGATAAAGTCGTCAGTATTACATCATTTAATTATTGTTGTTTTAAAGCTCTCGATTTATTTGAAACTTTAAAGACCAGGTGTAATAATTTTATGGTAATTATATGAGCCATAATCAGTAGCCCTGCAGTAAACAGCGATTATTTATTCAGGCAGCATTAACGAGTTCATCTTTGTAATGGCGAAGGGTTGTGTTTTCTTTGCGGTACGGACTGAATTCTTAAATGCTATTTAGACGAAAGGGGGGGAAAGTTGAATTGCGTCCGAACTTGGACTACGGTACATTTAAATGTTACAAATTAATTATTCGGTGATGTAAACGTGGCATTTGTCTTGTGCGGTGTGACGTGTACCTTTTTTTATTGAAGTGCAGTACCCGAGATGCAGAATATTGCATGCAGGTTTCTATTCTTGTAGGAGTTTCAACTTTTTGAATCACTGTCCTGAGGCTTTGTTCTGTAAACGACAGAGCAGACAGCGGCCTTGGCACTATTGCACTAGGCGTACGTCCTCATGTCTCACAGTTACTCGCAAATGCGATGCAGATAATTGTCTTACCTCCGACTCGAGAGATGCAACTGTATAGTACATGCAAGTTTTCATATTGGGGCACGTTAAACAATTTTGCTTTCCCTCGTATATGCCTTCGTGTTATGTACACGAAAAACTCCTTGGAGCATGGTCTTTCTTTAGAAGCCAGTAGTCGCTCAGCTAGTTCCAAAATCCTCGCCTTTTACGGAACCCGAAGGTTCATTACCACTTCAACATGTCCTGAGCCATATTAATCCATTTTGCAGCCTCGCACAAAATTTATTTAAGATACTGATATATATTAATATTATCCTTCCATGTACACACACACACACACCTCACAATTTTTCATTTGTAGCCTTTCAAATTTTGCGACCAGAATTTGTATGTATTTCTTACATCTCCCACGCCACTACATTTTTCGCCTCTAATATCCTAAATTTCATCACCCTGAAAGCTATTTCAGTTACCATTAACAAGTAGTACAATATTAAAACATTGACTTGTGTCTGTCTCTTTAAGTTTTATCCTTATTTGTTTTCTTTGTTTCTTTAATTGTCATTTCTTGTATTTTCTGATCTCCTCAAACTTTCCTCGTTTATTCCTTTATATTTTGTTTCCCCCTCGAGATTCTGATCTGCCATCTTAAAAGGACAATAATCTCTCCTGATTAGCTAAATCAGTGATCATCATCACAATATGCTTTGATTTATTGCTACGTAAATCATTGTTCCCCTGTGCAGTTCTCACCCAGTGGCTCTCAGGTTTCCCGACATGCTGTGCGTATGTTTTGAGCGGTCGCCACGTGGTAAATGCCTGATCAGCTCAGAAGCTGCGTCTACGTACACAAGGACCTGGTCTTAACAATAAAACGACATATGCTCTGATAACTTATCATTAATCTTTTTTGGTTTTACAGCCTGGTCGTGTGGCAACACTGATTGAAGATAAGGAGGCAAGTATAACAATTGTTACTTTAATTTTAAGTTTCAAGACACAAAAAAAAAAAAACATTTGCTTAGGTTCGTCAACTCTGAGGTTCTCACGGCGACGAGCACGAAGTATTTTGTGGTTTATAGTGTCGTAGATAATGAGCGACGTTTCAGAGGATCGCGTTTGGTTCAATTTGGAGCAAATAACCACTTTTTATAAAGTTCAGCGAATGGTAAACTTGAAACTTACGTCTGATTATTCTGATCGATGTTCCGGAATGCTTCGTTAAACAATTAGAAACAGATGTTCGTACAGAATTGAATCGTAGTAGCAACCTTTGTAGGTCAGTGAACGAACACTATTAAGTAGGTCGTTTCTCGTGGCTTCTAACACTGTTTATGCTACTAAGAAGCAGAAATATTTCCAACCAACATCGACGATCCATGTAACCGTTTTCCTAATATAGGTCAGGCACGAACAGTAAGTGGCGTGTATTTTTAGAACGAGTCGTCAACAATGGAATGAGGTTGTTTGAATGTTAATCGCTATCAAAACATGGCTAACGAGTAGCAATGTTTAACAACAATCGCTTGTTATTAACAGATGACAGGAAATTGAAGGCTGTTTCTCAAACTGTGGTAATGGCCGTTTCAGTTGTTTTGGGCTCAATCAGTCTATGAGACCTGCTTCTTTACCTGAAGGATTATTTTTAACCGAATAGTTAAATATGTGCCAAATTCATTACCGTCTCATCCATTCTCAATACGTTTAAATCCTTGTGCTACATCAACACAATGTATAGTTTCAAAACACGCCGATTTCATTTACGTAAGTTTTGACCTGTAAATTTGTCATACGAGACAAGTATGAAAAGTTTACGACCTACGGCCGTTTTTGTTCGTACCAAAAGTCTCTGCGACAGGAGAGGACATGAAGCTCATTGAATCATTGTCACCTCGATTAGGCTACAATTCTGATCATCACAGCGGGCGTTGCATGACCTCGACACAAGTACCCGTCCAGCTGGAGCTCGCGGACCGCAGTTTGAACAGAAAGAAAGAAAAATAATGTAACGAGGAAGTTGGAGTTCCGGTTCGACTCCGGTGCACTGAACCTGTGGGTTATGTGCGTGATGGTGCAGACTTTTACGCCACGGAGAAGCCTATCTTGACGAGCTGACAGTCGCTCAGCTGGTAAAAGATTTTCCCTGCCTTTTGCAAAACCGGAATTATCCATTTTTCGTGTTTGAAATAGCTCGCCACCGGACTTTCCCTGGAATCAGTTCGCATGCTCATACCCTACTCCACTTTAATATTATCTACAGTGGCGAATTCTGATCTGCAAGTCAGCTCGTATAAAAATCAAAAATTATTAAACAATTATTTAATGATGATAATAAGCCCGATTTTCGCCACGGTGGTCTAGCGGTCAGAACGCTATCCTTGTTATCCTGGGGTCTCGGGTTCGATTCCCGGCGGTGCCCGACTTTATAACTTGTGTTGGGCAAGGCCTTGGTCTAGGCAACACGGAGTTTTCCTCCGTGGCATCCCCACAATTACTCCATTCACACACAGAAGAAGGCAATGGCAAACCACTTCTGGATCATCTGCCAAGAACGTATATGAACAGGTCCCAGTCCGAGAAAAGGATGGAAGGATCCTGTTCATATGGACCTGTCCTCAGACAGAACACTACAAAATAAAAATAAATATTGTCAGCATTTTGTAGTAGGCGTGTACAGTTACGTGGAACCTTTTTCACAGCGTAATTAAGAACGTTGTATCAAGAAATAGGACGCAGTCCATGGGAATCGTAACAACAGAAATTATAATTAAAATTCCAAAGATTACTTAAGCAGGAGCTGTAAAATAACTCGCTAATGACTGGTTTTAATAGGGAAGGTTGTTTAGTAATATGTGAAGCTGTTTGGAAAAGTATGTCTAATTTAACAACATTTTAATGAATTATGTTTCATTCGTCGAGTTGATGATGAAAGGGAAATGTGGCCCCCAGACTGAAAAGGTTGAGAGCCCCTGCACTACACAAATAAGAATCGTTTATGAATTTTATAAAAGCGAGCGGTTGGCATTCCTTTCGTTAGATGTGTTTTTGGCGCACAGAATTTTGGATACCCGTGTTTTTTTTCTGTCCCTCCAGACAAATTCTTGTATGTTAGTAGTTATTTTTTAAAGTTCATAGTTCCTCACATGGCTGATAAGTTCCCCGCATTTACGTAATTTGGAAGTTGGCTGTCTTCTGGATTGTAGCGCCGTGTAGTCTGATTGAAGTTTACCAACGTTTGAGAGGTCCTTCCTGCCTCCACCATCGGGTGTCGAATACTGACAACGTCTGTCTGACACTTTATGTGTCGTTGTGGGTAATGACAACACAAACTGAGCTACGCGCTTATAAAAAGAAGAATTATCTACCGCGGGATGAACGACGATCAGACATTTGCCGAGGCGTGGGTCCTTCTCCTCCCATGTCTTTGATTACGATTAGTCTATATAATCTTGTCATTATTTTAGCCTGTTCTGTTGGCGGCTGCACAGGAAAAAGGGCATGGCATATGTGATTTCATTCTGTCCATCATGAATGTCACTTCTAAAACTTCTGACTTCATACCCATAATGCAAACATTGGATTGCCTGTTGCATCTCATAGGCCGTGTTCCGATGAACCACCCGTGAAGTCCGTAAGCTGATAACCTTTGTGCAGGCGGTGTGGACGGGTGGAGTCTTCCTTCACCCGTGGAATGTCGAGGGCGGTCCTCCGCAGGACCAAGGTGAATGAAGAAGATGTGCGGTATGGCACACAGCCACAGCTCAGCAGAGCGGAAGGACGCTTGTCAATTGTCAGTCAACGCCACAGTTTCATTCGTGGATCATAAGAGACAAAATATGGATACAATTATTTTGTTACACCCTATACGGGATATCTGTGACGAATCCTATTACCTAATAGCTCTGGTCATATATTTGACTTATTTATTTGCCCCGTACTTGTGCAGTTGCTGACAGCTAATATTTGAAGTTGTCAGGGTTTTTCAGTTCGTGTATGCGCTTTGTGGCCAGGCTTAGAAATTTATAAAATTATATTCCAAATTAAGATAATCGAAGTCTCTTTAATATAGGTTGTTGCGTATTTCTGAAAGTTTAAGGAAATATTGAAAGTAAACTTGGCGGAACAAACAATTTTTTGTGTTAGAGTTGCTAGTGACGGAAGGAAATTGGCTGCTGGATTTGGGTAATTAAAGGATTTTAAACGACCCAGTAGTAGATATGAAGAAATGAAGTTGTAATAAAAATTATATTCACACGGGAAATAACGATGGATAAATCGTAAAGAACGCTTAAAATTTTAATTGACAAAGTTGTCAGAAGAAGCAGAGGACAATTAACATTCGTTGCTAACTACACGGAGCAAAGTCCTTGAATATCTAATAATATCTCAGGTGATTAAGACATTCCCTGCCTTTTATGTAACCAGAATGTTTATTATCGTGTTCATAAGAGCATGTGCTAAGATTTTTTTTTTCAGAGTAAAATTTTGTAGGAATTCCTCATTTTTCTACACGTACTCGTACATACCCAATCCTTCATTTGGTGACGCTAATCATATTTTGCGAATAGACCCGATTATTCTGTATTGTAATGTCTGACAAAGCAGTTTATAGTAAGCAATAGGTTAGTATTTGGACTTTAAACGTGCTTACAGACATAACATCGAACTGTGTACGAAGACTGTCGCTTCGAGTAAAACACATAATTATGTTTTGTGGTGGACAAGGGCCTCTTCAGATGAATGATGTTATTTATATATAGAATCTTTGAGATTAAGTTGCATTATCTCCTGAGCTTTTACCTTGGAACAGTCGTGTCACAAGTAGGATCGCATACCGGCACGTGGATTAGACATTTTCAAGGTCGGTGTTTGTAATCTGCAGCCTCGTCTGGAGAGACTGAGGAAAACAACCGTAAATTAGTCAGGATGGCGAGTAGAACTATTGAAATTCGAACCTTGCAACATTATTTACATTTCTGTCGACACATCATACAGTCACTTGATAATATTCTTCTGGCGCCGTGGAGACCTCCGGAGTTTCGGAGAAACAGATCTTCAGCTCTGAAGATGTTTATCCCAAACGTTGGCATCTACTGACAAGTCTACACGTTCAAAGTAATTTGATGGACTACTGCGAAATTTGGAAGAGACGTAGAAATATACAGAAATTGACGTAGACTGGGAAAGAAGATAGGGTATTAAAACAACGGAAGTGAAGTAAATGTAATATTGAGATGTATCACGTTATAAAAGACAAAGAAATCCATTATTTTCAGTGTGAATAGGATTATATGTAGACATACTGCACAGATTATAGGTACGCGTGTTACAGGTCTGCAGTATTTTAAACCAGGAAATAACAACCTCCTTGGAACGGAGAAATATAGACGGTGTACTCCGCTCCGTCTCAACCTCCATGACACTGTAATTGTAGCTGACAGTGAGAGAGAGAGAGAGAGACTTTTCGCTTAGAACTGCCCATTGTCGGCGCTCAACAGTGCGTGTTGCTCGAAATTAAATATCGTATCTCTCTGAACCCACCCACACAGGCTGAGAACGCGGCGTGGTTCGACTAACTTCTTCTTAACCTGATGGTATTAATCAACCAAAGTGATAATTAATTATTTATTTAATAGTTCCTTTAACGACGCTATTAGTAAGCTAAGACTCTACACCATCGCATGATGTGGCGATTAATGAATAATGAATTTAAATGAATGTAGAAAGAAGCGGCCGTGTCCTCATGTAAGGTAATATCTTAGAATTTTCTGGCGTCACTTTGGAAAACCACAAAAAAAAACAACTCATAATAGCCGGTCACTGCGCTATGAACCATATATCTCCCGAGTACGAAACAGGAATGCTAACCACTCGCTATTTAGGATAAATTGGGTGTGAAGATGGCAGGCTGTTGTGAACACTATAATGAACCTTCAGTTTCCTTAGGTCAGAGGTTCCCAAAATTTTAAACCTTGCGCCCCCCTTAAAACATTTAATAAATTTCAGCCCCCCCCTTCCAGAACAAGTGCAAGCAAACAGATTTTTCATAAAATTTAGTTATGAGTGCACATTTTTTTATAATTTAGTATATATTATTCAATGCATTTAATTTAAAAAAACTGTAATAAAATACACGCTTCATACCTGGTTTAGTGGGATGGGTCCCTAACTGTACGTAGACTTATATTGAAGTTTACTCCCTAAAACCACCGATGGTCTATGAGTCTGAATTCTACTACAGCACTGTAAGACAACTAAACTGCCTCAACCAAGCAAAGGATTTTAAAAATGTTTCTCCATATTTCGTTAAAAAAAGTTTTTCATACAAAAAACACGCCCCCCCCCCACAGGGGGCCGCGCCCCACACTTCTGCCTTAGGTATATAAGAAGAATAAGATACACGTATACATAGAAGGAAATATATTATTAAAATGAAGGAAAATAGGTTGCTGGGGTGTGTACTGAACTTTAGCTGCTCAGAATTTCTTTGGCAACAAAATATAAACTTTTAAATCTAAACCTAGTACCACTGAATTAGTTTGTTACTTGATTATTTAATCAGTTACTCAGTTTAGTTGGTTTTTATATGTCACTTTGAGTATCACGTACTCTCGAAGTTTCATAACCTGGTGTTAATAGTGTCACCTGAAGACGGATATTAATAGGTCAAACTAAAGAACGAGAGTGTGTTAACAGATGTGCTGTACGTGCTTGATGTTACGTTCTGAAAGGGAACGTTCGCTGACTGAGCGGCACATGTTTTAAGGTTCCGTGAACACTTGGCTGCAAAGTTCCCACAGACCGTCGCGGTCCAGCGGTTGTAATTCCTGCTCGACATTCGGCGTGGTCCTGGCTTTGATTCTCGACTCAGAGGAAGATATCTTAAAAAAGATTAGTTAACTATCGCTGCAGACTTAAAATGTCTTAGGAAGTACTGAAGAGCATATTAAATTCCGCCAATGCCTTCTGCCATAAGGTTCAGAATCCTTTGTCTTTTTTTTTCATGCTGTCTCAAAAGAAGTATATATAATTTTTCATATTGTGTTGTATGGATGTTAAATTTGGAAGAACATAGTTTAAGGAATATTGATAACAGCGTTGAGGAGAATATTTGAGAAAAGATGGGATGTGGTGACAAGAGGCTGGAGAATGTTAGGGATTCGTTGGGAGTTTCATGTTTGTGTTCAAATATTAGGGTGAACATTAAGATGGGTGGATCATGTAGCAGACATGGGGAATGTGGGAAATGCTTGCAAAATTGTAGTCGGAAAGCCGGAAGGGAATTGACCACTTAGGGGAAGTATACTTAGCTGGGAAGATAATATTAAAATGGAAGTAGTTTGTCCTAGGCAAAACTAAAAACTCTTATGGCGAAGAGACTACATAGAAATTCTAAATTAGAAACAAGCGATATTGATTTCTAATTAAGACTGGTTTCGGGTAATTACGCTAACATATATAGAAACCACGCGGCATGAAGGGCCTTAATATTAAGATGGATCCTGTGTGAACACGGCATTGGACGTTCAGGTTTATCGAAAGGCAGAGGATTTCTGGGGGGGTCCATGGGAATCGTAACAACAGAAATTATAATTAAAATTCCAAAGATTACTTAAGCAGGAGCTGTAAAATAACTCGCTAATGACTGGTTTTAATAGGGAAGGTTGTTTAGTAATATGTGAAGCTGTTTGGAAAAGTATGTCTAATTTAACAACATTTTAATGAATTATGTTTCATTCGTCGAGTTGATGATGAAAGGGAAATGTGGCCCCCAGACTGAAAAGGTTGAGAGCCCCTGCACTACACAAATAAGAATCGTTTATGAATTTTATAAAAGCGAGCGGTTGGCATTCCTTTCGTTAGATGTGTTTTTGGCGCACAGAATTTTGGATACCCGTGTTTTTTTTCTGTCCCTCCAGACAAATTCTTGTATGTTAGTAGTTATTTTTTAAAGTTCATAGTTCCTCACATGGCTGATAAGTTCCCCGCATTTACGTAATTTGGAAGTTGGCTGTCTTCTGGATTGTAGCGCCGTGTAGTCTGATTGAAGTTTACCAACGTTTGAGAGGTCCTTCCTGCCTCCACCATCGGGTGTCGAATACTGACAACGTCTGTCTGACACTTTATGTGTCGTTGTGGGTAATGACAACACAAACTGAGCTACGCGCTTATAAAAAGAAGAATTATCTACCGCGGGATGAACGACGATCAGACATTTGCCGAGGCGTGGGTCCTTCTCCTCCCATGTCTTTGATTACGATTAGTCTATATAATCTTGTCATTATTTTAGCCTGTTCTGTTGGCGGCTGCACAGGAAAAAGGGCATGGCATATGTGATTTCATTCTGTCCATCATGAATGTCACTTCTAAAACTTCTGACTTCATACCCATAATGCAAACATTGGATTGCCTGTTGCATCTCATAGGCCGTGTTCCGATGAACCACCCGTGAAGTCCGTAAGCTGATAACCTTTGTGCAGGCGGTGTGGACGGGTGGAGTCTTCCTTCACCCGTGGAATGTCGAGGGCGGTCCTCCGCAGGACCAAGGTGAATGAAGAAGATGTGCGGTATGGCACACAGCCACAGCTCAGCAGAGCGGAAGGACGCTTGTCAATTGTCAGTCAACGCCACAGTTTCATTCGTGGATCATAAGAGACAAAATATGGATACAATTATTTTGTTACACCCTATACGGGATATCTGTGACGAATCCTATTACCTAATAGCTCTGGTCATATATTTGACTTATTTATTTGCCCCGTACTTGTGCAGTTGCTGACAGCTAATATTTGAAGTTGTCAGGGTTTTTCAGTTCGTGTATGCGCTTTGTGGCCAGGCTTAGAAATTTATAAAATTATATTCCAAATTAAGATAATCGAAGTCTCTTTAATATAGGTTGTTGCGTATTTCTGAAAGTTTAAGGAAATATTGAAAGTAAACTTGGCGGAACAAACAATTTTTTGTGTTAGAGTTGCTAGTGACGCAACGAGATTTTTTGTGTTAGAGTTGCTAGTGACGGAAGGAAATTGGCTGCTGGATTTGGGTAATTAAAGGATTTTAAACGACCCAGAAGTAGATATGAAGAAATGAAGTTGTAATAAAAATTATATTCACACGGGAAATAACGATGGATAAATCGTAAAGAACGCTTAAAATTTTAATTGACAAAGTTGTCAGAAGAAGCAGAGGACAATTAACATTCGTTGCTAACTACACGGAGCAAAGTCCTTGAATATCTAATAATATCTCAGGTGATTAAGACATTCCCTGCCTTTTATGTAACCAGAATGTTTATTATCGTGTTCATAAGAGCATGTGCTAAGATTTTTTTTTTCAGAGTAAAATTTTGTAGGAATTCCTCATTTTTCTACACGTACTCGTACATACCCAATCCTTCATTTGGTGACGCTAATCATATTTTGCGAATAGACCCGATTATTCTGTATTGTAATGTCTGACAAAGCAGTTTATAGTAAGCAATAGGTTAGTATTTGGACTTTAAACGTGCTTACAGACATAACATCGAACTGTGTACGAAGACTGTCGCTTCGAGTAAAACACATAATTATGTTTTGTGGTGGACAAGGGCCTCTTCAGATGAATGATGTTATTTATATATAGAATCTTTGAGATTAAGTTGCATTATCTCCTGAGCTTTTACCTTGGAACAGTCGTGTCACAAGTAGGATCGCATACCGGCACGTGGATTAGACATTTTCAAGGTCGGTGTTTGTAATCTGCAGCCTCGTCTGGAGAGACTGAGGAAAACAACCGTAAATTAGTCAGGATGGCGAGTAGAACTATTGAAATTCGAACCTTGCAACATTATTTACATTTCTGTCGACACATCATACAGTCACTTGATAATATTCTTCTGGCGCCGTGGAGACCTCCGGAGTTTCGGAGAAACAGATCTTCAGCTCTGAAGATGTTTATCCCAAACGTTGGCATCTACTGACAAGTCTACACGTTCAAAGTAATTTGATGGACTACTGCGAAATTTGGAAGAGACGTAGAAATATACAGAAATTGACGTAGACTGGGAAAGAAGATAGGGTATTAAAACAACGGAAGTGAAGTAAATGTAATATTGAGATGTATCACGTTATAAAAGACAAAGAAATCCATTATTTTCAGTGTGAATAGGATTATATGTAGACATACTGCACAGATTATAGGTACGCGTGTTACAGGTCTGCAGTATTTTAAACCAGGAAATAACAACCTCCTTGGAACGGAGAAATATAGACGGTGTACTCCGCTCCGTCTCAACCTCCATGACACTGTAATTGTAGCTGACAGTGAGAGAGAGAGAGAGAGACTTTTCGCTTAGAACTGCCCATTGTCGGCGCTCAACAGTGCGTGTTCTCGAAATTAAATATCGTATCTCTCTGAACCCACCCACACAGGCTGAGAACGCGGCGTGGTTCGACTAACTTCTTCTTAACCTGATGGTATTAATCAACCAAAGTGATAATTAATTATTTATTTAATAGTTCCTTTAACGACGCTATTAGTAAGCTAAGACTCTACACCATCGCATGATGTGGCGATTAATGAATAATGAATTTAAATGAATGTAGAAAGAAGCGGCCGTGTCCTCATGTAAGGTAATATCTTAGAATTTTCTGGCGTCACTTTGGAAAACCACAAAAAAAAAAACAACTCATAATAGCCGGTCACTGCGCTATGAACCATATATCTCCCGAGTACGAAACAGGAATGCTAACCACTCGCTATTTAGGATAAATTGGGTGTGAAGATGGCAGGCTGTTGTGAACACTATAATGAACCTTCAGTTTCCTTAGGTCAGAGGTTCCCAAAATTTTAAACCTTGCGCCCCCCTTAAAACATTTAATAAATTTCAGCCCCCCCCTTCCAGAACAAGTGCAAGCAAACAGATTTTTCATAAAATTTAGTTATGAGTGCACATTTTTTTATAATTTAGTATATATTATTCAATGCATTTAATTTAAAAAAACTGTAATAAAATACACGCTTCATACCTGGTTTAGTGGGATGGGTCCCTAACTGTACGTAGACTTATATTGAAGTTTACTCCCTAAAACCACCGATGGTCTATGAGTCTGAATTCTACTACAGCACTGTAAGACAACTAAACTGCCTCAACCAAGCAAAGGATTTTAAAAATGTTTCTCCATATTTCGTTAAAAAAAGTTTTTCATACAAAAAACACGCCCCCCCCCCACAGGGGGCCGCGCCCCACACTTCTGCCTTAGGTATATAAGAAGAATAAGACACACGTAGACATAGAAGGAAATATATTATTAAAATGAAGGAAAATAGGTTGCTGGGGTGTGTACTGAACTTTAGCTGCTCAGAATTTCTTTGGCAACAAAATATAAACTTTTAAATCTAAACCTAGTACCACTGAATTAGTTTGTTACTTGATTATTTAATCAGTTACTCAGTTTAGTTGGTTTTTATATGTCACTTTGAGTATCACGTACTCTCGAAGTTTCATAACCTGGTGTTAATAGTGTCACCTGAAGACGGATATTAATAGGTCAAACTAAAGAACGAGAGTGTGTTAACAGATGTGCTGTACGTGCTTGATGTTACGTTCTGAAAGGGAACGTTCGCTGACTGAGCGGCACATGTTTTAAGGTTCCGTGAACACTTGGCTGCAAAGTTCCCACAGACCGTCGCGGTCCAGCGGTTGTAATTCCTGCTCGACATTCGGCGTGGTCCTGGCTTTGATTCTCGACTCAGAGGAAGATATCTTAAAAAAGATTAGTTAACTATCGCTGCAGACTTAAAATGTCTTAGGAAGTACTGAAGAGCATATTAAATTCCGCCAATGCCTTCTGCCATAAGGTTCAGAATCCTTTGTCTTTTTTTTTCATGCTGTCTCAAAAGAAGTATATATAATTTTTCATATTGTGTTGTATGGATGTTAAATTTGGAAGAACATAGTTTAAGGAATATTGATAACAGCGTTGAGGAGAATATTTGAGAAAAGATGGGATGTGGTGACAAGAGGCTGGAGAATGTTAGGGATTCGTTGGGAGTTTCATGTTTGTGTTCAAATATTAGGGTGAACATTAAGATGGGTGGATCATGTAGCAGACATGGGGAATGTGGGAAATGCTTGCAAAATTGTAGTCGGAAAGCCGGAAGGGAATTGACCACTTAGGGGAAGTATACTTAGCTGGGAAGATAATATTAAAATGGAAGTAGTTTGTCCTAGGCAAAACTAAAAACTCTTATGGCGAAGAGACTACATAGAAATTCTAAATTAGAAACAAGCGATATTGATTTCTAATTAAGACTGGTTTCGGGTAATTACGCTAACATATATAGAAACCACGCGGCATGAAGGGCCTTAATATTAAGATGGATCCTGTGTGAACACGGCATTGGACGTTCAGGTTTATCGAAAGGCAGAGGATTTCTGGACCAGTTTGGCTACTGGTGGCTTCTGAAGAAGAGCTGCGGTCCGGGACTGAGCTGTGTCTGTCTGCTACAGATGGAGACGCACGAGTTACGACTCTCCTGAAATTACACCTGTCTTTTCTCGTTACGCTCCTAGCCGTGTGTGGTTCCCCTGACGACGTTGCTTTGTTTCCATTTGTGAACAATTTGTTTCGAAAATAAATGTCGTCACATTCCCTCACAGGGCTAGACAACGAATTCGCTATTAATCAGTTTTAAACATTCTATAAACGTCAACACGTCTATGAAATTCCGTCATATTCAAACCATGTTAAATCATTTGACTTTTATTAGGGAACGTATCAGTTTCAAACCTGGTCCATGTATCAGCTACCCTGGCTGGTTAATCTTATTGTGATTTTCCTCTCTACATTTTTATACTAGTATTTTAAGCCTGTTTTTTTCTATCAAAATATTATATTTGGTTAAATAAGGTTCCTGTCCTTAATAGGAATTGTCATTTTATTTTAAGATTTTTGTTCCTGTTGTGCAAAAATTAAAATTATATTCTTGTTCTATAAAACTGAACAAAGCTGAAATGTCATTTCTGTTTTGGAAGTGGCAAACTTCACACATACTTTGTGTCATCTGTTTTTGTAAGTAGTTACAACCAATTCTTGTTAATCTGTGGTGGCGATTGTACGTCATAGAAATTTCCTATGAATCCAATCATCAGGTACTATGTGGTCCGTGCGTCGTTAAATAAACCCGAAATAAAATTAATAAACACAAACGCGTGGGATGAACATGTATCTTGCAAGAAATGAATCATTCTTCACCTAGAATTTTCCCTCGCCATTCGCCATTTTACCGAAACTTAATTAGTTGACGCATAATTTTTCGTTCCTTCAATTCTTTCTCGTGGTATTTCTTGCACTGTTCCTTTTAGTCTGTCATTATCTGAACGTTTTCTGCGATTCGAACCGTGTACATCGCCACGTACATTCACAATTGAATTGGCGTGATACACTCCACCTTCTGTAGTTTGTTTGTTACGCTTTCTGCGGCGACAGAAAATTGAATTTCGCTGTTAATCTACTCGGCGTGGCTGCAAGATTACAGGGTCACACAGACCCTGCCTACAAGTCTGCGTAGCTTGTAATTATTCGATGTGAAGGGTCAGTTTCCCCTTTGAGCACAGTCCATAGAAATAATTTGTTGCTCGATCGATTTTAATCGACAAAAAAGAGCATCCGAAATCAAAGTTAGTTAATTCGGGATGGAATGTTGAGAATTTAGTTAAAGGATTTCATAAACTTCAGGCAGTGAAATTGACTCGTACCAAAAGACACGTGCAGTCTGAGCTTTGAATAATATAAAATTATTTTGTTCAAATTATTAGCATTACTGAAACTGTTTCTCTATCAACACGAATTCTATGTCTCATTGACATTCTTGAGAAGCTGATAATCGCTCAACTGATTAAAAGATCCCACCTTTTATGAAAGTCGAAGATTCATTAACGTCGTCACAAGACCCAGCATCTGTAATCTGTGTTGAGTCAGTTGAACTGTTCCAGGCTATTTCTTTAATGTGAAAGTCAGTGTTGTTCTTCCATCTACATTTACGTCTCCCAAGTGGTCTATTTCTTTAAGATTTTCCGACTAAAATTGTGCACAGATTTATCATCTCGCCCTTACATGCTATACTTCTCACTCATTCAGTGCGCCTTGATTTAATCGAGCCAATAATGTTAGGCAAGGATTTCAAATTGTGAAGCTCCTCGATTTTGTAGTTTAATCCACTCTCATGTCATTTCATCCGTCATTCTGCCGAATATTGCTATCAGCACCCTGTTCTCGAACACCGTCAGTCTGTGTTCTTCCCTTAATGTGAGAAACCAAGTTTTACACCCGTGAAGGCCAACACACAGAACAAGAATCCGGATTCCGAAACTATAGATAAAGAGAGTTGAAATACCTTTTTGGAGACGCTGGTACACCCCTGTTAAAGTGAGGGTAACAGAGTGCATCGGACCGCGTGGTAAACCACAGTGGAACATGTGCACGTGACCTCCGCACGAGGTCAGGACCTTTTTCTGAGAACCTTGCATGATGACCTTAAAATATTGGAATAGACGCGCGCGCACGTTCTCACAAGCCATCATTAGAAAGTCGCTGTTATTCCGCTGTGACACTGATTTCGGCGAAGATTTTTCTGGTATTTTTTTGTGTAATTAATGACTTATATACCAGGTATTTTTCCAAATCAGTGACAACCATGTTTTGAACACTGACGTTTCATGATATCATGGTTATTGACTGTGGTCACTCAGATATGTAACTTATAAAATAACTAAAAAAATTGCCCGTTAAGAATGAAAGGAATATCTGAAGTAGTAAATGCATGTAGTTATGTATGTCCGAAAATCTCTTAACACCATTACCATGGCAACGGTTTCACACAGAATACAGACAGTGATTTTAAAAATGGTCATCACCGAACGCTTGTCTGTTACGTATTTACGTACTTTGTACCCTGATTTGAAGCTTCGCAAAGTAAAGTATGGGCCTGTTATCATGGTAGAAAAGTAGCACAGTTCTTTGCAATATTCATTGTATTGTAATTCTTCGGTGGGCTTCCGTGTTTCTGGGTTCGAAATTCTGTCACAACGTCGTCAGAGTTTAGCATATGCATGAAATAACAGTCGTGAGAACCTCAAATCTCTCATAACCACCTAATTATAAGAATCATAAAACACTCACTAATTTACGTACCACAGAAGACGAATTAAGTTCTATACAAAACAATGAAAGTATCAGGACATTTGTTGAGCTGACTCCGAATTAGAACTACAGTGTGTTATCAGAACCAGTTGACACGTGCTTTTGTTACAGAGCATAGTTTGGGGGCGAGCCTTCGAGGTCCGTGGCGAAGCGGCTCTGCCCTATCTGGACAGAAGGGAATGCAAATTGGGCGGCTACCGCGTTCAGCTCACCACGTTCTTCCCGGGGAAGTCGTCGTACCTTGCAGACGCCGACACCGGTCCCCTAACCACGTCATTTCCCGCTGTGTTTTACGTCGCATCTCCCTCAAACAAGCTATGGCTCGGCGATGCTCCTCTGACAGATATCGCAAGTCAGATAGTAGAATGCAGTGGACCTAGTGGTCACAACGTCGAGTATCTTATGCGACTAGCAGGCTTCATGCGCGAATGTGTTCCTGAAGCAGTAGACGAACACTTGTTCGCGCTGGAGTTTCTGGTCAGGTCGAGGATAAAGGAGCAAAACCTGTGTTTGAAGACACTGATGGGAGGTTCTCCCATATCTGCTTCGCCTCCCAGAACCCCACCACAAGAACCGGAAGACGCTGATGAAAACGGTGCAGTCGGTGGAGAACCTGCCATCAGACCAGACTCGTTCCAGTTCACTTCTCGAGTTCCTCCGAAGAAACTCCGTTGTCTGAATATCTGATCGCTGTTGTCTGATGGGTGCATGGAGATGCTTTGCGGCCTTCATGGTTGGATCCCAAACGAAGCTAAGAGTCAGATACGACCAAAGACTCAAAGAGCTGTAAGTCCGATTAGATTTGTCGGATGAATTTTAAAAGTTTGAGGATTCGTCTGGGATCTGATTTGTACGCCGACTTGATGTGTGACGATGCCGAGGACGTGGGGCTGAAACATACATGGAACATTTTTAACCTTTTTAGGTGATGGACTCTCACACGCAGTATAATGATATTTGCTGGTAAACTACTAATTTCTTGTTCCAAAAGATACGGATATCCGTTTCCAAACCATATTCCACACTCCAAGTTGACCTGAACGGCTGAAGATAGGAGAGTTTCATGGAAGGAACTGTAAATTAAATCGATATTACCAAAGATTTATTTAAGAATATTTTATATGTCTGTGGACATTAGCATTTTTTTTTTGCACGCTCATAACAAAGTATGTAGCCTACACTTCGCAATTAACACAAAGAAATGTCTATTTGTGCATTAAATGTTTGTTCTGTGTCGTGAATCTGGAAGAAATCACAATGATTATTAATCCTATGTAGTTCTAATACTTTTAAGATATGACTACTGAATACACTATTTGTGTTGATGATTTTGATGTGAAATGTAAGTGTAGAATGAATCTTAAAATGGATAGAGATCCTATTCATTGTTTGTTTTGGTACAGCGATGAACTGCAATTAGAAAATTTGCTGTGCAGGACAAGAGATGATTGTTCCCTTCATCTGACGTGGCCAATTAAAAATATAAGTTCCACTGACAATGCCAAACATAGTAATGGGACAGAATGTGAAATCTCGGCAGTTATGTAATATAAGTAATGCACCATGTGATGATAGTGTATAGGGGGCGCGAAGGCAAAGCTTGGCAAATCGAACATTGCTAATGAAATGATCCGCCTTTCCAGTTCTAGCCTCTGAGGTGTAGTCTGTGCGCCAGCTCAATCCAATTACCGCTACCACAAACACGTCTCCCCACGACTTGTGTTTGTCTGTTCTGATTTACAACGCTGTAACAACTTCTAAGCTTATGCAGCACAGAATGAGACAGGCTTACTATTAAAGCGGGAGGAATCTGGAAGGAAACGGCCGAGGTACTGCCCAGTATTCATAGGGAGTACTGAAGAAAATCGAGAAAACATCGCTCAAATAAGCCAGTACCCGGTCGGGATTCGAGTCGGATGTCTTACAAATGAAAGTCTGACGCGATTTTCTGGTACTGACAGACTGAATTCTTTGAGTTGTCGCGCGTGCCACGTGTCCAGTCCATCACTGTCTTCTCCTCTGTTCTTATGCTGCAGGTCACCGTAGAAGAGCTCTTCGCATTTGGTCTCCGTAAAAGCTGCAAATCTAACACAGTTAACATTTATATGCACGCATGTAATAAACACGCTTTTTTAATGACTGTGATATTTTATGCTTAATTGTGTAAATTTAAACATTCGCAAAATGTCGGCGAAACAACTTGTCTTTCTTGTGTGTTAGTGTCTTCTGTATAACTATTTATGAATTTATTGTAAGTAATTAAAGGAATGTTAACGCACAGCCTTACCTAGTAACTTACTTTCCATGCGACATATTTCGCTTAGATAAATGTCTCATACTTTTAACTTTAATTATAATTGTTTATGTTTGACAGTTTTACTCAAGGGAAATATATTCTGCCCTCTTTCAGCCATGGATTGAAATAATTAAGAGAACAGAACTGATTCATTCAGGAGCAACTGCGGCCTTCTCGTCATACTTTCGTTCTAATCACTTTGTGCAAGTTCGTGATTGGCAGCACTGAAAACAAAGAAATGTGAATCCGCTGTAAACCGTGCTCTCGGTATTTCTTCATTTTTACAGCGTCTTTTGTTTCATTTTGTGACCTTGGAGGTTGCGTATTTTCTGTAAGCGGCATCTCACGTCTTAAAGAGATCCTCGCTACGCTCCAGAGTCGTAACAACTGAACGATTCTGATACGCCACTGCTCTCAAATACGCTGGAGGTCATTTTACGTTTGAACAATATGGCATTTTTAATTCGCCATTGCAGTACGGTACCAAATTATTATTATTTTTTTTATAAATTAATGTGCTAAACGTGGCTGTAATATTGACACCCCTGCTCATCATCCACGAGTCATGCTGTAAAAATCTCGTTTTTGTTGCACAAAGCCATTGTTAAAGTGAAGCCAACACGGCTCTCACCCCCAAAGTGCCTTATGGCCATACCTAATAAGGTTCATTATCGCGCCTGACTCATAAGGAACGTTAAGCCTTCATTGAAAGCAGATTTGAAGTTCTTGTCTGTGATTCACAAAACGTCTTTTGCCGTTTGGGGGAGTTGTAATGAGATTTTAATGAATCTAGGAATTTACTGGAGGTTTGCGTTACGCGTCGGAAGGCTTGTGGGGAATGCGAGGGGAAGCGACCCCAATCTTTATTATGAAAATGAGTAAGTAATTCTGTTCATTCTTTGCATGAAATCCATAACCCGAACGCTTATAAACGTACATGACGGTTCAGGGGTATGTTTAATTTCGTGATACGTCTTATTTAATTTTAATGATTTTTTTTTATAAAACCACGTGTTAAGATATAAGTAAAGTAAAGTTTGTCCCACTATACGCCATGTAGGCGCTTGGGGGGAGTGGAGGTATAGCTCCTCTCTTCCTTGACCTCGGCACTAGATGGGGGTGAGTGGTCAGCATCACGCCCCGGCCGGCTTTACCCCAGGGAAAGGACCCCGGTACCTATTGTAGAGGAGGCTGGGTGGGCCCCAGAGGCTAGAGGAAAAAATCCTCTGCCCCCGTCGGGGATCGAACCCCGGTCGTCGAGCCCGTAGCTAGTCACTATACTGACTGAGCTATCCCGGCTCATACGTGTTAAGATATACGTATTTTAATTGGAGAATTACTGAATATAATAAGTATTTAGGGAAATACCAGCAGGTTCAATACCGACAAAGGGGCATTTCACAGAACTAACATTTCATTCCGCTACGTTACAATGCTTTCAGAGTTAACCGGTGCGGTATGGAGGATGATTTACGATCGCTTTAGCGACTGAAGTCCCGGAACAAAATCTCCAAAAGTTTTAGATGTATTTATTGCGCCATAATTTAAATACAGTGGGGATGGGGCAGACTTCCCTGGCAGCAAGGTATTTAACCCATTCTGTGGGATGTGACTTGGAGCTCTGTTACAGTAGAGCAAAACTGGTGATTGAAATGCGCTACGCCACAGTCTTTGCTAGCGGCTGTGAATTTTTCTCTAGTTTCGCCGTTTCGACATGAGTTAGGAGAATTGTGACACATGTCTGTGAAAAAGAGTGGTTAGGAATCCCTTTACCTGTTTGGGAGGCTGCAGGTATCTCTTGGTATTCCTCAGTCTTTTGACACAAACGCGTCGAACTTTAAGAAACGTCGATGGGAATTGTGTAACAAACAATTATGGGCGACACTAACACCACCTAAAGACCCAACTAACCCAAAGTAAACAAAATTAACTAAATATGCGCATCACTAACCTCAACTGACCTCCACAATCAAATGCATCCACATTCAAATAAACCTTCTTCTTAAGCACTGAATGTTACCCTCACGATGGAGTGAATAAGCACCTCTAGAAACGTCGGTCAGTCTCTACCAGACTGCACGACGCAACATCCCAGAAGACAGAGCCATCTTCATACTCGTCGCCGTGATAATTTGAAATTTCCTCAAATTGCCACGAAGTTTGAATAAACCGCTCTCATTAAAAAACCTCTTAGCCCGAAAGTTTGTAATAGAGTGAGTGTGGCGTTAAGTCTTTGGAAGATCTTTGAAGGCCCCCGATGCAGACCGCCAAACAGGGTGATGTCAGCTTGACCGCAATGCCAATTGCCTGGGACTTTAAACCACTAGACATTGAAAGATGTAGACAGGAACCCGACTTCCTGAGTTGTTTCTGATTGTATTCCGAATGTCACGTGAGGCTACATAGCTCCATGTTGTACTGAATAATGAGCTTCAAATGTTCAGACGTGTGGCAGATTTATGACTGGGTAATAGATGGTTGAAACATTCTGGTAAGATGTAAGCGACTGAAGATTGCCGCCATGTTTGTCTTCATAACACGTGATGAAGGGTCCCCCCCACCCCACTTTTTTTACAATATCGCTTGAACACATTTACATGTGGATAGTTCCAGGTGTGAAAGTAAAGTTTCAAATTACATAACTGATCACCCGGAATGTAGTAAAATTTTCTCAATTAGAAGGTTCAGGGTTTGAACCCTGGCTTCTGCTAGGCTTTGTTTCAAAACTTCTCTCGAGTGAACGATGGATGGGCTGCAGTTTATGGTAGACGCTACTGTGAGACCTAAGGCTTGGAATATTTATGTCTGTACAATAAACGAGTGGTTCACAGACCTCTGACAATTCGCGATTTCCGTGTAGCGTTATATTGTCTTTGCGTACGGCAACATTTCGTTTCTCGTTTACTTTTAGTAAGTATTCAAGCATTCTGACTAAAGAAAAGTTAATTTCCGCCTTGAACATAGGTCGGCGAGGTGACAAGTTGCTGCCTTATTGACTGATATATCCAGCAGAATTTCAGGGACTAATGTCTCCATTTTGAAACGTGTTTTTACATTATAAATTATCTGTTTCTGACAAGTATGCGATTAGCGTCTCTTTATTTCTGATTCCCTGGGAGTAAACCATCTGTCAGAGTGTCTTCGGTAGTTGAAAGAAAATGATTAAAGTTACACACCTGACACTTAGGAATTTGTGGAGATGAAGGAAATGCAGTTAAAAGGAAACAAAATGTTTCGGATGTTCAGTTGATGATGGAGCCAACGAGGACCTCTGAAACATCGGTAAAGTTCTGCCAGATTAAATGGCGTTACAATCCAGACGACAGCGTCTTTGACTGAGTGTCGTGTTTGAAAGTCATTTTTCGCATAAAAAGTAAATACGAGAAGGAAAGAAAGAATGAGAAATTGAAAAATAAAATAAAAGGCGTGGGACAAGAGGTAAATGATTTTAAATATCGCAGGAATTCAGCGAGCGGTGGAGTGCAGGTGTTGGCTGGCCTTGGAGATACTGGTCTGGAGGTTAGGAACTCTGTTAATTGAGGAGCCGTGAGGCTTATCAGTGATTAGCTACCAACCCCAAGTTACGAAATTACTTTCGCTGTATCGTGAATTTCTCTTCTTGTGAACAATGTTTTTTTTACAGCTTTAAATGTAATACGAAATAAGTGGAGAAGGGGCAGATGCCCGCGAGTAACAACTCTATTAGTTTTGCGAAGAGTACAGATTGTATCGTATTCTTCTCTTTCCTGTCTCTTTCAGGCCCAAATATTCTCTTGGGTATTCTTCTCAAACGCCTTCTATTAATTTTCTTCCCCAGTGTGAGAGATCAGTCGCTTATTTAAATTATCTTGCTTCCAGGTTTATGGGCCTGCCTTTGATGGGGGATGTTGTAGTACACCAGATCAGTAAAACGACAATCATCTGACCGCCATTTTTCACATCCTGAAAGAAATGTGGTCCTTCAAAGCGATATAATTCGCCACGATTATAATATTTGATGTTGCGCCGCGTGATCTGGTAGAAGTTTCCGGATGATTCAGAGGTTCTTGCTGCCTCTATCATCAGGGCATACGTCCTATTATTTTACACAATGATCATGCTGGCACTGAGGTCTGACCAGCCTCCTATACAACTGATACTTTCTTTAGGGCCAAAGCGACCAGCGGCAGAGGCTAGAAGCTGGTAGCTCACGTCAAGGCTTGAAATTTCGCCTTCAATTTCCCTTACGTCTTCATGACGTAGTGCTTAAACAAGTACAGGGACTTTACTTCATCACGTCGTCACTGATATTTGGGGTGTTTTGAACACACACTGCCACCCTGCCCTCTACAAACGGCCTCGTAGCACCAGGCATAAACAGGAATGCTTTGAATGGGACCAGGTTGCAAAGTAAAACCCATGTTGGTTTTGTTGAGATACAAAGGTCCTGGGTCTTTTTATGTCTGAATTTCGGCAGTTCTGCTTACCCTTGATTGATCCTTACAAAGAACTGCAGTGCACCATAGGTCTTCTCCGAAGCACTTCATCTGAATGACGAAAGACGCCACGCTTACTACATACGTCTTGAACAATGCATATCACGACCCGTCTGCACAAAATCGAAAGTCGTTGTCTAGCATTTGTCTTTACGGAGTTGTTAACTTTATGGGCTTAAAAATGTTCTACTTAGTGTAAAGCTATGTCTTTGTCTCACTAGCATATTTTACTATTCGCACAATTAATATTTTATGCTATATCAGATATATGCATTTTAAACGACACTGACTTTATCATCGCCCAGATGATGGAGGCAGCAGGGACCTCTGAAAGACACACTTTGTTATATGTTATCTGTTCATTTTATTAATTAAAAAAATTCATTTGTGTTCTGAACGATTGTAATAAGGTTCAGAGTTTGTAGTCTGATTGTATCAGACATCAGTTATCTCACACTGCCTTCTTCAAGGCGTTACGAATTTGTCAGTATTTGGCAACGGTGTAAGAACTGTGTGTGTGTGTTTGTATTTTATGTATTTCTCCTGTTTTGGGGTCTAAGGACCCTAGCAGTGCATCGGGTTGGAGGGGATAGCTTATTGATGTCGACAATGACTTCATCTGACAGAAAGGTGATGCTGTCTATCGGCACGGCCCGGAGGACCTGAATGGTTCTCTCTTTTCTGCTCACTTTGGTCCGGAAAACTGGGTAATAAATCTAAAAGGTACTAAGTAACAAAATGGAACATTTTTTTGAAACATTTATTTATAAATTGCATTGTTTATGAATGTCGATTGGGAGGATAATTACGACTGGTTAATTAGAAATAATCTGGAAGGAATCGGTTGTGTACTGTTTTATTCCTGGATTTGCCTCCGTGTAGTTTCCATAACAGGAAGACGAAATTGATTAACGACGGCAACCCACTCACTGTCCGTAAAGAATGCAGATCATACCATACTATTAATTGGCATGATTGTTTTATTAGGTAATTAGTGGGTTAGGCGATCATTTCAAAATGACCTACACGGTGTTACTACCCAGAAGGCCAACCTCGGGCAAACTTACAAACACTTACACCATTTATGCTTTAAACACCACGATTATTGTTTCGTAAGCCCAACCGTAGCACACAAGAGTCCCAGGTACAAGGAAATGATCTTAGAAGAGCATAGAAAATAGGAATTATCAAAAATACACAACTTTCACTTTCCTTTAGTATTGTTCAGTGGCGTGAGGCTGGGATGGTGCCCCTCCGTACAGCGGCAGAGTGGAATAGTTCACAGGTAGCTGGCGCATCTCTGGCTTGCTTTGACGATAAAAACAAGCCTCCCCCCCCCCCATCCACCCAATCTAAGCTCTATGCGATGACTTCATATATCTCTATATATATTCTTAATCTCGACGTTAGATGAAACTGAATGATCAGCTTCACGTTCCAGCCGCTTTTATATCCCAGCCGAAAATCGAACAACACAGAACTCCAATCACTTCACTGATTCTGCGCTGTGTTGGCTATTATTCAACCAGTTCAACCACTTCGATTAATTAGTTAATGCTGTTTTAAAAATAATCTGTGTTATTCTGAGAATCATACGAAATACATAAAAAAAACACTCTGTAAGCAAGATGCAGAGTTTTTAAATGTTGAAACATGTGGTATATATGGTTACCCAGTTTAATTCAAGCCTTGTCTTTGTTTTGAAAACCTCAGGGAAACACTACGCGCCCTCTGAATTTGTGGGATGAAATTTTTTTTACGTATTTCAGAGAAGCAGTTTGTGGACACGTGTATTCGATTGAAGTATCCTATTTTGAGGCATTTTGTAAATGCGGTAATGAACCTTCAGGGTTAATACGGATAAAGACATTTCGTGATCTGTTAAATAATTATTGATTGTTCAAGGACCATGGTAGTAGCCAAATACGTGATTCAGTAAGTGAATATGACGTGGCCTGTGCATTTTTTCTGATTAAAAGTGTCCCGTGTTCATCTTGTTCCGAGATAGTAAATGAGTGGTTCTTTACCTCCACGCCTCGTCCTTTGGTGACTACGTATTTCATAAAATACATACACCTTTTTATCATGCCGGTAAACATGACAACATGGCGGTGGTTACCGGAACACCGTCTTCAGGTTTCCTCCCTTCTCAACATCTTGATCTTCCTTCCGTTCTAGCTAGGGGATGCGTCTGCACACAACTGACACAGCAGAACGTAACGTAATACAAGGTTTCCTAGTCATGAAGTAAGTGGCAATATAAATAATTGACTGAGGTTCTCACGGCGAGTGTTATGAAGACTTCCGCGGCGTAGTCTGATACATATTGACTGACGTTTCAGAGGATCTGATCCATTCAGCAACATCTTTTTTCGTATTCCCTTCTTTCTTTATTCTGTCTTTTCTCCGTCATTTTCTATGTTTGTTACTCTATTCATTACTTCTGCAATCCTTGTGTTTTCCTTTGTTTTATTCTTTGTTCGCCCCATTTTTATCTATTCTTCTATCCCTTCTGAAAGAAAGAGCACAGACTAATTGTTTGTGAACTGAGTAGGATATTTGTACCTAAAAGAGAGAGGAAGTGATAGGAGACTGGTGATAAAAGTGCGTAGTATGGAGGTATGATAAAATCAAATACGATGGTGTTTGCAGGGAAAAGATTCGTAGAACGTTTTGGTTCGAAAACCTACAGGGAAGATACCACCTTGGAGATCTTAGCGTAGACGGTAGGATAATATTAAAACAGATCATAGATAAACTATGTATGATGATGTTGACTGGATTTATTTAGCTCAAAAAGGAGAAGATTTGTGGGATGTTATGAACCTTCGTGTTCTGTAGAATGAGGATAATTTTGTGTATACTCAAGAAGGATTGAGTTCCAGCTTATCCCTCTCTTGTCTCTTCATGCCGACACTTACTGTTACGCCACATTACTGTACGCTGCGGAACTCTTAGACCGGGGTTCTTTGATGCGGTTTTTGCCACCAGTCTCCAGCAAGACGCTTTCGACCACCTGAGCTAACCTAACCTCTTTGCTTTGCCAAGTTTTTCCCACACACTGATCAGCCATCGTCTCCGGCCCCATGATAAGATCACGTTGCGAGGAGACGGTAGTCCCCGAAATTTAGGAACGCCGATGTACTAGTTCATGAAGAATGAAAGAGCGGATATGTTAGGCCATAACACACCGAGGAGCTACTTGATTTATTTATTTGATATTATCGTTAAAATAGTGAAATATGTGTGGATATGATGGGAAGACTGAATACTGCTTGGAAACATACCTCTTGAGAGTCGAAGCAAGAGATGACAGTTGGTTAGGCAGAAGCTATTATTATATTATTATATTATTCCTCGAGTTACTTTCCACGAAGGATAAGAAAAACCTGTAGACCACGAAAATGACGGAGAAGAACCGATCTGTGTGATTTTAAAAATTCTGCGCGTGCAAACTGAATAGCAGCTTGTTCTTTGTGAATTTATGAGTACCAGACAGACATCTTGTGTGTGTTTTTTTTTTCAATTCCCAAATGTCATAAATTTCAGCAATTTGAAATAAATCCGGAACAGAGTTCACGCCACATAAATAATGGACGGACTGCCATGGTCTGGAATTGCTAGAAGACTGCAGTTGTTGAGGAAAGAAAAAGGACTATCTTTTTGTCGAGATGGCTTAGCTTTGTTCCTTTAAAGCCAACTACTAAGTTTAGTCTGTCAGAAAGTTTTAGAAGACATTAGAATAATACTATAATATAACGCTGCAGTGCGCATATGATATTATTATCTACAGAAATTTTAAACTATGCTTTGCCTTATAATAAATTGATCTGCAATCCCAACTTCTTAATTTCTTGTAAGTAAAAGTTTAAAGTTACATATCAAATCTAAAACTTCTTGACGATGGTGAAGAGTCAATTGAATAAAAATTTTCTTGGATATTATCCATCGTCTAGTAAATATAAATCGTAAAACGACGTTTCGGAGATGGGACTCTATCTCCG
>NW_019060508.1:4138-17002 GCF_000696155.1 Zootermopsis nevadensis | reverse complement strand
CGGAGATAGAGTCCCATCTCCGAAACGTCGTTTTACGTTTTATATTTACTAGACGATGGATAATACCCAAGAAAATTTTTATTCAATTTAAAGTTACATTTCCATAAAATTTCTAAAAGTTCGGTACGATTTATCACATCCATTGTGTCTGTACCAGTTTCCCTTCGTTTTGCCCCTTTCTGTTTGTTTGTTTGTTTGTTTGTTTGTTTGTTTGTTTCCGTCTTTTCTGTCTGCCTGAATTTGCTTCTGTTGAAAATCGCAAGATCTGTAACTCGTGACTTGCGTTATGTTATTTATGAGGAATCTTGTGGGAAAGAAGAAAAACTACAGATACTTAGCGTGTACTCGAATAATTGCGCAATATGTAATTGCTTTGTCTGTCAGGGTACGAGCGAAGTATGACTGGCCATCAGACGTAAGAAACTTTGTCTCTGTGTCAGCTGTAATGAAGCAAAGATATAGTCGGCTGTTTCGCCTTTCTGCTGATATTCCCACAACTTCACGATATTTTTTTAATTGCCAAGTTCAGTCATCTTTACAGTCACGCCATCGTTACCACTCATGAAGAATGGCGTCCGTGTAGCAAAAGAAGGACGCTGTTAGAGTTAGAGCTGTGGACTACAGAAAGCAAATGTTAGACAGACAATGCACGATGCCATAATTTCACTCTTTAATCAATCATCCCACTTTCGACGTTAAATAAACTAATTCGTTGATATGTAGTCATTAAATTATACAGAAATAAATAAATCCCGAAATAAGCGAGTCTGGACCAAGTGTCATCCATCCTTATCTGACACTCTGGTAACAATGGAGAAGACGTGATGCGTGTTGCTAGGTTACGGGCGATCAAATAAAGTGACCAAGTTCTGCACGCAGGAAGTTACGACATTTGCGTCAAGGGAGCCCCCCTCCCCTTCGTTCATCTTATGTGACTTGCTTTACAAGTCAACTCATTCTGCGTTACATATCTCAAGAGACGTGACGTAAATGTCGGATTGAACTCTAAGGCTTTTTTGTGTTTACACACCCCTGAAGAAGTGTTCCACAGTCCTTGTCGAAACTCCAGTCTTAGTTATATGCGAAACGGATCACAGCTGAATAAAATTCCGACGTTTCGAAAACTTGTTCTGCTACTCACTATACGGCTTACGCGATTAATAGCCACAAACCTGGAAGCCCACAATTTGTCGTCTTCGCCGAGTATTATCACGTCGCCACAAACCTGGAAGCCCACAATTTGTTGTCTTCGCCGAGTGTTATCACGTTAATAAAATCAAAGAGGATGAGGTGGGCGGAGCCTGCATCACGTGTGTGGTAGATAAACGTGTGTACCATTTTGGTCAGAGTGCATAAAAGGGGAGCGACCACTTGGAAGTTACAGACTAAGATGAGAGTAATATTAAAGTGGTTCTTAAGGATGTAGGGTTGGAGTTTGTGGATTGGATTTCTTCTGAGTCGGAGGAACTGGTGGCGAGCTCTTGTAAATTCGTCAGTAACGCTTCAGGTTTCATGAAACGATGTGTGTGAATGTTTGCAAATAGTTCGATAAGGGATTCAAAAATTTCCCCCAAACTTTGCATGCGTATGCCTTGAAACAGCTAGTAAAATCTAAATTTTATTAAGATATACAAATTCCTTTAAATATTTTTAAATGTTACGAATCTTTACCGAAATAAAAGGAAAGAAGTTTTTATTATGTGACTAAGTAATTTCAAAGACTTTATTTATCCTTGTGATATTGAACATAGGAAATAATTTGCGAAATAAAACTCAGACTTGGGAACATACTCGTGTTCCACTGCGTTTCGAGGTGCGTCTCCTGCCATCTGTTGAGAGACTCAGTTTACAGGCGACCTTGAAGTGCTTTAGGCTACGGCAGGGGCAGAGGTCTCTCCAGCTCCGGGCGAGATGCTTGCCCCACGGGAACCACAGCTGATCATCCTGGGGGTCCATCCTCCAAGCCACGCTTCTTTATAGTGGGCTACACCAAGTCTCAACGCGAGCCGTAGCTTTGTCTTCTGTTACAGATAAACGGAATGACAAGTGACTAACGCTTGTATTTAAAATTGATAATTCAGCTGTCTTCCGTTCCTCTGTCCTAAGTAAGCACTTTCTAGTTACCCATGTAGAGACGTATTACCCTTTATTTTGTTAAAAAAATAAGTCATATATCGTATCATTATGGCGTTGTATGTGTGCCGTTCATTAGTTAAGAATAATTGCTTTCAGTTCCTGAACGCGTTGTGACTTTTTTTACGAAATGTGGCCCCAAGTAACTGTAGTGAATTTTTAGATAAAACTTTGGGCGTGGGCCCTATAAAATCTGACAAGATAAAGATTTAAAGCTGTTCAAAATGTAGATACATAATTGTACATGACCTGTAACGTTACATTCACGAAAGTAAGTATGCATCTTTCTTGGTGTCTTGATGTTCGCATTAACAGTAGCATCGTTTAGCAATCTATTATGAAGCGCCCTCAAACAAAAGGTTTATACAGTACTTGAATCTCTAATGGCAGTACAAGCCTCTTCATATTCAACCCTGAAGAAGGAATCGGCAATTTTTAATAAATCGGCGATACTGAGGGGACTGTACGCTCAGTATGGACTGTCGCCCGACTCCTCTTCGCAATCGAGTGTTACCTTGTGCAACGCACTTGTGACTGTGTGAGATGGGCTGATGTCTTACCCCCTCATTGAAATCTCCTGTTTAGCTCTCCGTGGCAGGTGTTGGCCGTGCCGTCCCGAGCCAACCCGTGGGAACGCTACGACGTTGGACCCATCTTGGGTCTTCCTTTTTCTTGCTTCCAGCAGCTCTCCTTGACCCCCCCGCCCCTCCCCATCAACTGGAGTTTCCATCTCTTGGGACGCGTGCCGCACTGGATCACGTGATAGCCCATTCGCGTGGCCTGGGACCTATTTTGTAGCAGCGGAAGGACATTGGTTGTTGTTAGGGGAGCCAGGTGTCAGAGTGGGTGGATTTTCCTTCAGTTAGCCAATTCCTTTGTTGCTAGGTTGTATTCCTCCGCCTTTGAAGATAGTTGCAGAGGACCTGCTTTATTCCCTAATAGCAGACAATTTCCACTTGCTCAGTAACAACTAATTTCTGCGTTTTTATCCGAGAACCTCTCTGTCCTTCTCCTTTAGTACGTCTATTATTTTTAATTTTTTATCATAAGAATCGTGCGTAGGTCAGGATGTGTGGATCTGTACATCCACAATGCTGGGAAAACTTTATTGTTGTTAATATTATTTCTGCAGTGTTTATCACAGCATTGATAATAGTAATCTTCCTGTTGTTATCGTTTTCTCTGGGATACCAGTTGATCTGTTATTGTTTAGATGGTAATCATTGGAGACAAAGGAACAGATGTCAGGGTAAAGCTTAACAGTATCTAGAAAGCGGTGGAATGGTAGAGATTGGATTTGTAGGGCTTAGGACTGTGGTGGGCTGTTTTGAACAATGTAATAAACTTTAGTGTTTCACAAGACGCGGCGAATGTCTCGCTGAGGGAGCTACTGTTAGATAATGTAGAAGGAATTTTAAATATTGAATTTTTATAGATGTGATACTGATTGATTCAGTATAAAACAATCACAGGCCTTCACTTATATATTTTTTTTTAAATTATGTATTCCTCATTCATTTATTTGTATTTGCAGTGTCCTGTATAGACCTACGTTACGTTGCATGTAACATTGCCACTACGTTATACCGCGTTTGACGAGACAGAGGTTTTCTCGTGACTCTCCAATTTATGGGTCTCAGGTTCAGTCGCCTGGTCGTCACTTCCACAGGACGCTTTAGGACTTTGATGAAGATTTAACTGAAGAAAGCCTTGGTGTCTGCCTTACCTAGGGACTTACAGACAGACATGATAGTGAATCCAGCCGGAGATATTTCCGAGACACCGATCAGACAGGGAATCGTTAATCATATCGTTCTGACGTGTATCCTTTGTTTGAAGGAAGCGGTTTGATTTTCCCGTTAAAAACACGGTGATGCAGCGCAGGTATTTCGTGTTTGGTACCTAAATTTAATTACTGTGGTAGGTTATAGTTAGTGTACCGTTGTAAACTAAGGTTTGGGATGTATTAATAATATAGTAACATAATTCGATACACAATGCACAAGGAAAAGGGGATTGTGATGTACGCGTTTTAATGTAGAAAACCAGGAAAGATGTTCTTCTCTGATTTGTGTTGTAGCATCAAGCTCCTGAATAGACGAACGTGATTTGCTTTCCGGCAGGTAGGCTACATGTATCATTTGCTTTAGGTAAGCCAGGCTCTGAAATTTATACAGAGAGCTGTATTGCCAACATGAGGTAGCTGTTGATGCGATTAGCTCGCGGTGCCTTATGGGTAACTTTCGTAATAACAGGTTTTCTCTGGCTGCTTCTTGAGCAGTCCGAAGAGGATCTGATGCCACTGGGCGCCCAATTGGGAACTTCAGTGTAAGAGCGACGTAAACAGTGCCGAAATGAACAGTATATAATTCGGGGAATTTACACTGAAGAGCAGAGAATTTAGAACTACATGCAGGGTAATAATTAATGTTGAATGAAATGTCCCAGTAACTCCATCACGCGTGGGAGACATTAAAATACATGAGAAGTGTTAAGAGATTTTACCAATTGAGAGAACAAAGTGAGGCGATAATATTAAAATAAATATTTAAGATTATGATATGCGGAGGTAACTCGTTCAAGTCTTGGCAGATTTACCAATAATTCTGACTCAGGGTTTTGTGATTTTCTCTGCGATGTAGTATTTTGAAATTGGCCACGCCTGACTCCTTGCATTCCCTCACTCATGATCAGCCTCTGGTCTTAGTAACTTTGTCAGTGAAACAACGATTATGAAAGATGAATGTTGATAAATAGCAAATAAGAAGCCCTTAATTCATTCTTGCATTGACGTGTTTGGTTTTTGTCTAACCATGGTCGTTCCTACCGTTGTGGGTTAGAAGCGTGTGAGAAATTTTAGAAGACGAAAAGGAAAAAGAGAAGATAATTATAACAAAAACTATATCTAAAATGACTGTTGTCACGCCCATCCACCCTCGGTTAGTCTTCATTGAAATGCAAGTAGCACGTCACCTAGCGGACAGTAATTACGATTCATCCATTACGTCATATGAATGAACACTTGGTTCGTGCCAATTCTTTTTAAAGATCAGTTTTTATTTAACTTTCAGAATGAGTTTTTAAGCGCATTGGTTTTATAGTAAAAGCAGTCAGACAAAGAACTGGCTATGTAATTAAAAACTGATTGTCTTTCTTCATCCGCCTCTTAAAATAGTCCTTGCAGAGTAAAATATAATTACGTTACTGTAGATATTAATTAAAATCACAGGCGAAACTTTTGGTTCTCATGGCGACAATATGAGACTGGCCGTTTCCTGGGACATTGGGCCGTAGTGTGTAGTCTGATAGAAATTTACCAATTTTCAGAGGTGATTATTACCTCTATCATCAGGGCAATGATTCTATCATCACAAATAATACATTTAAATTTAGGCCTACAAAATAAATTCTAAGTACACGAATAGAAGAATTCGTCGTCTTCAAATTGGTTTTGAAGTTCCTCTCCCCAACATGCAGAATGTTAAGTGTAGACACCTAGGGTTTAGCATGTAGGACTCTGTACGTCAGAATCCATTGAATTCCGCGGCGCTGGTAATCACGACTGATCATCGTATTTACGACCGGATATGGTCCATCCATCACCAGATGTCACCACATCCTACCCCATAAGCTGACTGAATATCTGATTGACTGGGTCATTTTACACCTCGCATTTTGCTTATGAAGCTTTAGAGACCGTCGAATTGAATCCTCGATTTAAACAGATGAAGCACGATACAGTCTGCTGATATGAATGAAGATAAATCATTAGCTATGATCAAGACCGTACACGGCAAAGCTTTGTTCACGTATTAATCAAATTTTCAAAGATATTTATGGAACTCCAAGGTTTATGACCGTGTTCATACCTGTCCTAGCTTCTGTTTCAAGCTGTAGATATTAATTAAAATCACAGGCGAAACTTTTGGTTCTCATGGCGACAATATGAGACTGGCCGTTTCCTGGGACATTGGGCCGTAGTGTGTAGTCTGATAGAAATTTACCAATTTTCAGAGGTGATTATTACCTCTATCATCAGGGCAATGATTCTATCATCACAAATAATACATTTAAATTTAGGCCTACAAAATAAATTCTAAGTACACGAATAGAAGAATTCGTCGTCTTCAAATTGGTTTTGAAGTTCCTCTCCCCAACATGCAGAATGTTAAGTGTAGACACCTAGGGTTTAGCATGTAGGACTCTGTACGTCAGAATCCATTGAATTCCGCGGCGCTGGTAATCACGACTGATCATCGTATTTACGACCGGATATGGTCCATCCATCACCAGATGTCACCACATCCTACCCCATAAGCTGACTGAATATCTGATTGACTGGGTCATTTTACACCTCGCATTTTGCTTATGAAGCTTTAGAGACCGTCGAATTGAATCCTCGATTTAAACAGATGAAGCACGATACAGTCTGCTGATATGAATGAAGATAAATCATTAGCTATGATCAAGACCGTACACGGCAAAGCTTTGTTCACGTATTAATCAAATTTTCAAAGATATTTATGGAACTCCAAGGTTTATGACCGTGTTCATACCTGTCCTAGCTTCTGTTTCAAGTTCTTTAAGATCTGTTTTAATATTATCCACATATCTATATACCTGTTTCGTCCAAGTAATCTCCATTGAATCTCTTTCTATTGAGACTCCTGCCACAACAAGCTCCAGATCTCCAGGTGCCCCGTTTTTCGTTGCTTAGGGACCCAACAAAGATTCTTTCCAAGTCCGAGGCCCCATGTAACATTTCGTAACATGTTCACCCTAAGCCACCCCTCAAGATGGTGGACCGCCCACTCTCAACTCTGTGCCTCCGAGATACGGATAGAACGTATATTCCTTTTGAATTACCGTCCAGGAGGACTGAAGTCGAAATGAAAGATTATGACAAAAGTATGTAGACTGTATGGGACATAAGGACGGTTTTAAAGTGATTATTTAGTTCAATTTTTCTCCAGGCACTCCACCGTGTGTGTAAATCTCCGCAGCACCAGATTGTCAGTCACAGCTGATATTCTCATGGAGGTACTGGGGAGAACCACGATCAGTCTTAGTGAAGAAGTTGGTCTTCTGGAGCTTGATGCCTTGCGAATACGAAGTGAGTCAACGACGATTACATTTGAACTCATTGCCTTATAGCCCCTCCAAACACGACTAATGGAAGCTTGCCCATTGAAAATCATGCGTTCATTAAGTTGCTCTTATCGAGTAGTATAATCGATTTGATTTATCGATCTTAAGAAGTTTTTCCCAAACGCGGCAACAATGTAGGAAGAAGGACCTCAAACCATTAGGTTTTATTTTCTTGTTCTTGTGTTGTATAAGACAAAAAAAAAAAGAAGAATAAGAAGGGCCGGCAGCGTCTGAAGGGGGGTGGGGGGGTGTTCGGAGCTGCCTGAAGACAATGGTCCTACTATTCTTCCCCTAAACCTGGCGCACTGGTTTCGTGAAAGTGGGAGTAATGGTCACTTTGACGTCATTGCCCATGATAATTTCCACGCTTGCTAAACCACAATCCACACCAGATAACCACTACTGAACCAGGTTAAGTTGGACTTTGGAGTGGATAAAGTGTCGTTAAACAAATTTTTCAAGAAAATATTCTCTTCTTAATATTTTCGTGGTTTTTTTTTTCTTATTCATAAGCATTGTCGATCTTCGTAATTTCTGAAATTGATACAGCGTCGTTGAATAATCTTCGAACTAAGCGATATATTACTGGTTACTGCTCATTACTTCAATTCTCTGTAGTGCGTCAGAACAACGTGTTCTTGGCTTCTTCAGGAAGCAACGGTGAGAATCAAAGACGTTTTGGTGAGGTTTGGTCTGGTGCTGGCTAGGTTAATGGGTCTGTGGGGTGGAGGGGGTAATGCTTATCACCCCCCCCCCTTGGTTGTGAATTAAAATAAAGAACCCACGGGCAAAGCGTTTTCCTTTCCGAGTCTGGCGTGTCAGTGTGCTAAAGTGGAATAAGTTTGCTCCGAACTGAGACTGAAGGTGACAGATAAAAGATGGATTCTTATAACACCTTAATATTAAGTCACGGGCTGTTTCGTGGTGTTAATGAATAACATGAAGACTGAGAAGTTGGACTACGTGGAAGGAAGAAAGCAGATCGATGTTGAGGGGGACAGGAAGTTACAGAAGGCTGGAGAATTTTCTGAAATTAGTGGACCACCAATACTCTTCATAAAGCACTTGGCATGAATGGCAGATATATGAAATGCATTGTTCTTTGTTCGCTTTAAGATAAATTGATGTTGTTTTTGTTTATTTGTATCATAAAGGTAATTTATGTAGACATACATGTGCAACGACATTCTTGAGAAGATTCTTACATGTATTGTTGGTGCGTTGTATTTGATGTCCTGTGTTCTACGGAAAATGTTAGAGGTGTTGATGACTGAAAATATATATTTTTATTTTCGGAACATTTTTGCCATGTTATTTCACAGACATATACCTTGTATCATTCTTGCGTAAAAGCCACAGACTTAATTAGTTTTGTGTGTGTGTGTGTCTGTGTCTCAAACAGGAGACTGTGCCAGGGGGCCCAACAGAACACTAGAAGCTCTTTCGGCAATGTCATCAATGAAGATTTTAGTTAGTCTCACGGCTTTGGTGATCCTTTTTCCGCCAACTATTTTCTCTATTTTGTTTTTTAAAAAAACAGTTTCTCTGATTACAACGTGATCTGGTTTGCATTGCTCATTGCTAAAATGCCAACTTAAACTTGAAATAACTTCAGTTTGACATTAATTGAGTCGGTTAGTATTATTTAATAAACACAGGAGAATTTTAGTCTTGAAAGTAGTTTTTAGTTGTTGTATAAGCCCGTGTAAAAACTATACGCTATGTAAAAGTGTTTTGCTATGTACTTCAAGACTTTCATGAGACGAGGAAGACTCTGTTGGTTGCTTATTAGCAACAACAGGAAGTTCCAGCTCGAATGACAAATGTCTCGCGACTCATTACCCCTTATTAGGGTTGCATTACGCACTACAAGGCTTCATCTCGTTCACCGTTTGGGACCTCAGCACATAGAGCACTTCAGGTGTGAGGTAACCTGTTTCAAGAGTGCGCCGTTAATAAACGTGCTTCATCGGGTTCTAACGTTTAGTCTCTACAATTTTATTTTCCCTTTGAATAAAGAACCACTTCCTACCGCAAAGAAAACGCAACATTGATAGGGACAGGTCGCGGGCTCTTGTGAACACGGCAATGAACCTTCCGATTTCGTGAAAGGTGGAAAATTTCTGATTAGCTGAGCGACTGTTAGCTTCTCAAGAGGGACCTTGTCTTGCACTGACATGTAAAGACAAGTATTATCTTAGCCAAATCGTTTCGTATGACGGAAGTGTATAAAACTCCCCCCCCCCCCCCGCCCCCAGTTTTAAATCTTTTTTCTGGTCTAAGATATAGTGTCATGGATGATAATACGGTATTATTTTAATAATAATAATAATAATAATTTGGTATTAAAAATCACGCCCTAAAATATTAAAGAGCGTTCTGAGATGGTATCAGGGGTGGTGTAAGGGGACCTCAGTTGAGGGACGAAACAAGACATAAGACAGTAATTTGGTAGGTACTTAGAGGAGAAGCGAGTTCTAATTAAATCAGCTTAGTATTTATTCCACGTGATTTCCATAATCGCCTTGTTTTTGTTTGTAGTTCAAGGACATGGTTTCTGTTCACCAGGTAGACCCCTGTGAGCAGAGCCAGCTGGCTCCAGATCGTGGGAACTGCATCTTCTCCAGGAACATCACCGCGTTGCCATGTCTCTGCTTCCTGTTTGCATCTGTACACTCAACTAAACCACTGCGGGTATTTCTAGATGGTTTTACGGCACTGAAAATCTTTAACGGTGTGCAGAAATGCATTTGTGAACGGATTTAACATGCTCCCGAGGACCTGCTCAGTACAGCTGTGAGGTCGCCAAATGTTTCTTCCTTCTTCTGATTAACAATCATTCGAGTTTGTGTCTGAATTTTGGTACAGATATTTTTACGCAGTATTTTAATGCTTATCTATTATTATTTATTTTGTACTACATTTTATGTAGGAAACGAGAAGCCAAATATTCAGATTACATAAAAGGCCGGCATTTCTTGACAAACTGCCACTAAACTTTTAAAGAAAAAACGTGGAATTGAAATCATTTCGTGTTTTTCTAACTTTAACTACGAAATTTCTTACAACAAACATCCCCGTGCTGTCAGGCTATGTCTCCCATAATTAACATCACTTCCCAAAAGAAGGGCCAACTCTGAGGGCTACTGATATGTTTCAGAGGTAAATACTGCCTCCATCATCAGGATGATGACTCATCACAACATCCCAGAAGACAGTCATCTTCACATATGTGTTAACAGAAGTGGAATTGTGGGTGTACGTTCTCATACGCTTTTCTATGGCATGGGACGTGTCAGCACTCTTGTTTTCAGCATCATTGTATTTGTGATTCATACAGCTTGAAAGTGTAGCCGTCCGTCTGTCAATACTCTTAATGGCATCTCTGTGTCCACTTCATTCGTCATCAGAAACGTTGATCATCAGTCAGTAGCCCTCGTCTGTGCTAATGGTGTCTCAGGAAGGACAATACATGTCACAGAAACGGAAATGGTTAAAATGTGAGGCAGCACGACCCTGGGGAGTTCACCATGTGGCCTTCGAAGGTACCGTTATTTGCAGTGCGTTCTATACGTCTATCCCCTGTCATGATCATTGATCTGATAATGGTTTTTTTTCCGACATGTTGATGGCAGTGGTCGGAGCTCGATCATGGCACGAGGCGTAATTTTCTTTGCTACCAATGTTTTTGTTTTAAGTTATAGACTTTCTCTTAATTCTGTGTGTTCTGAGTTTTGCTTAATTGATTTCTCCACACCTCACTTTCTCACGTCTCATACGTCTTGTGTGCAATTTCTTTCAATCCCAGAATACTTTCTCTGCCTTGCGTCCGATGTACAATATAAACCTTGATATTAAGTTTTCATACCCCTGTAATGATCGTCCTCAGAACAAGAGAGTAGCTCTCACAGTCATAAAACACTCAACTTGCTCTTGATTACATGATGCATACACAGCATCTTCATCCGTTTAGTATACCTATTCTAAGATGAGAGGATAATATTAAAATGTACTTCTTAGACATGGGTTGTGAAGACGGAAACTGGACTGAAATGACATAAGGTATGGTCCAATGGCTGGATTTGTGATCACGGCAATAAACCATCGGTTTCCTTGAAATCAGATTATTTATTGACTGTGTGAACAAGTATAAAGCCATGAAGCCAGTTCTCTGTGTTTCGTGTTTTGGGAAGTACAAGCTTTATATGCCAGTGCCATTAATAGTTTTATTTGGGCGTGAAACGTGATCTGTTATTAAGAATGCAAATGACACGTGACTGGTAATAACCTACTAAGGAAGATACTTTGACGTAATAAGTTTAACTGCGTATTTTAGGATACTTAATAATGAAGATCTTCCTCATTTATACAGGACGCAGAGTATGTTAATCTATAATGAAACCAAGGAGGCTAGAATAGATTGAAAATGTAACTCGGATGGGAGAAACAGGAAATTTTAGTGAGAAACTTTAATGGAAAGGGACTACTTGGAAGACCACGAAAGAGATGATAGGGCAACTGTAAGATCGATATTAAGGAGATAGATTGTAAGGATGAAAAGTAGGTGGCACTGTCTCAGGATCGTGTCCAATTGCGGACTGACATTAGCGATGTTGAACTTTAGAGTTCTGCTATCTTTGTCAAGATTAAAACTTATTGTAGCCATCACGTTATTGAGATCATAAAGCATTTTTAATGTACCACGGATAAGAAACGATCTTATATCTATAGAAAGGTCCCCCCTTTTTTTACTTTATTGGAAAAATCAATTAGTGGCCTCTTTTGACGTATCTGTGTAACTGATGATGTATGTCTAATGTTAGTTTGAACAATGTCACTTAAGGGTATTTCCTCAGACATCTCTTTCTTTCCAACAGTTACATGATAAATGAACGTATACTCATAATTGTCATAAAATACTTTATGAGCTTCCACTGGTTTTTCTGCGTTTCACCGAGAACTTGTCACCAGGTGACTAATGTGTAACTTCTAACCTCCATTTTCTTATTCTTCTGTTGCTCGTGTCTTGGCCCACAGAAACATTCCAATGTCATGCTCAGAAGTTAGGTAAAATAAATTGTTCTAATCTCCTAAAACCCCTTCTCTTTGGCAGAAAATGTTTTGTGGTTACAATGGTTTATCCAGAAATAATAACAAAAATAAGTAATAAAAATTAATGTCTTACTCAAGTTTTTAAAACGTTTTAAAAACTTGACCGTGGTTAGTCAAGTGTTTTAACCGACACTTGATTAAGACACTAAACTAACCCCCCCGAAGGGGGGGGGGTTAGTTTAGTGTTATAACGTTGAGTTTTAATCAATTTAATTAAATTAATAAATTTAAATAATAAAAATCTATGGCATTTGGGGGTATGTAGCGTAAAGTATTGCAGGCTGGTGGATTCGAAACACCGCCTCACCCAACCCTAAAGTTATCAGTCCAGCGCCTAGACCCCTAGACCACCAGACATGATGTCATAATGCTGTCAAAAACTTCCTCATAAGTCATCTATGCGTAATGTAAGATATGAGGAAGTTTCAAAACGTGAGCTGGCATGAGCTCAGTAGCGTAGTGGTTAAGGTA
>NW_019060506.1:500762-522030 GCF_000696155.1 Zootermopsis nevadensis | reverse complement strand
TAGTTTACAATGTACAATGTAGAATTCTTTTATCATTGGATTACTGTTCCTGGTCCCTGCGTGTGTGCGCGTGCAGGATATTATTCCTTGTGCAATTTAGTTATCCTTTGCTGAAAGACTCTCGGGTTACAAGCCGTGTCAGGTTGATGAATGGCTAATAAACCACATCTTCTGCCAACGTTTCGAGATAAATCTCTGCTGTCGTCCTCAGGGCTGCTGTGTAACAAACCTGGTTCTTTGTAGCATGCTACAAATAAAATGTTGTATTAGGTGGTGTATGAAGTTTAATTGTGAATTTTGTCACTGTTTTTCTCTTTGTAACTAGATTTTGTACAATGTGGCATTGCTGAACTACAAATTCCTGTCTTATACAAGGAGCAGCAGTATCTCGTATAGCGTAGCTGCATCCTAAGATGAGGTTCTGTAACTGTAACGGCGCTACAGATATTCAGTGAGTGTTATCGTAGTGAATAAATAAGCACTGCTTTGTTGTATGCAATTGCAGTATTTTACAGGAACAGCATATGTGAATGGGATAGACAGAAAAGTGCTTCCACTATGCACAAGCACTAAACTTAGGCCTGGGGAAAGTATGAATAGACGTCATTTGTCCAGTTTGTGTTCTAGACCCAACCTTGTCATAAATTCACTGAAAAATATTGAATCATGACACAAAAAGGAAAATTTTCCAGGTGTGTGTGATGCCTAGAAGCATAAGCTCCTTAGGTAATTTTTTGTAGAATATTCCATTCTTGCAGTCTGACCTGGAACCTCATAGCTCAACCTGCTTTTTTAAATAAATCTCAGCTTTCTAAGGAGATAATTTTGTTATGACTGTGAAATTAAGCAAGACATCATTGATGGACAAGACTGAAAACCTGGATCCATAAACTTAAATTCTGCAGTTGGTTTGTTGTCAAAATCATCACTTGATATATGTACATATATTTTTCTTGTCAGTGTTGAAATAGATCTTGAAGAAATAGGGTTGGAGGCTGTGGACTGGTGAAGGACCAGTGATGGGCTTTTGTGAAAACAAGTGAACGTTTTTAGTCCATAAAAGGTAAGGAATTTCTTGACTACCTTGAGTGATAATGTCTTGAAGAGTGTTTGACTTGATGGTGTTAGTTGTGGGTTATGGTCTGTGCAATTTAAATTTTCAGTTTAGGTGCGCAGGTAGGTGAAATGATTGGGTGAGTGGACAGAGTTAGTAAACGCAGTGAAAACCTCAAATTCTATATAGTCTTTACATTACTTATGGGTGTATTTCATTTAGCAGTAGCACCAATCTTGAAAAAAGATATTAATAATTATATTTTATTGACTTGTGAAATTTAATCGGTGAGGTGTCAAGAGTAACAAAGCCCCCACTTTATTTGTTATGCTTTATATTTGTCCTTTTGTGCAATAGTGACTGTGGTATTTTGGCCCTTTTCTTTTGTTGTTGGCATATGAATTTTTTAAAATAAATTTAAAATGAGAAGAGTACTGAAATGTTGTAAATTCTTGCATTTATATTGCCTGTCCTTTTTGTTATTATTTTATAGCAGGGTATTTTTTTTAATCATGGGTCGAAATATAGATATGTTTTAAATCCGATACATCCTTGTAAATGCTACTGTCAAGGAAGATACTGAATTAATGTAAATTATTTTCTAATTTATTTCACTGCAGGAAGGCAAATACATAAGGTTATCAAATTCTATATAAAACAAAAAACCGTGAGTTTTTATTACTTTAGATGTTAATTTAAACAAACTTATATAGAACATTTAATTACAAGTCGTTTAAAGAAGATTCTCAGTCATTAATTTTCAACACAGAAGGTCTCATGCTAAATACACCATCATAACACAATTAACCACGCGTCCTAATGTTTGCAATTCTGGGCAACCAAATCAGTGATCACCTTAGACATTTGAAGAGCCCAAGTAATTGCTGCCTACGAGTAAGTGTTCACACTTCACTGTGCTTACAAGTCAGGCTCACTATAGGATATAATGGGTTAATTTCTTACATCATCTGATTTTGGAATAGGTACTTGACTGATAATATAGAAGTGCACTCGTTGTAGGTCTTCTTGTGCTAAAAGTTCTGATTCATGCTGTCATTGCAGTACTAGATATAATTAGCAGTACTGCCTTTCCTGTGGATGAGCCAGGATAAGTATAGTGACTAGCTACGGGCTGGACGACCGGGGTTCGATCCCCGACGGGGGCAGAGGATTTTTCCTCTAGCCTCTGCGTCCAGACCGGCTCTGGGGCCCACTCAGCCTCCTCTACAATGGGTACCGGGGTCCTTTCCCGGGGGTAAAGCCGGCCGGGTGCCGACCACCCACCCCCATCTAGTGCCGGGGTCAAGGAAGAGAGGAGCTATACCTCCTCTCACCCCAAGCGCCTGTATGGCACGTAGCAGGACAAACTTTACTTTACTGCCTTCCCTGTGTACCCTATGCTTTATTGGGTATGTGTAGTGTTTCTCAATGACCAGACCTCAGAGAAAACGAAAAGCATCATTACTTGAAATTAACTCACATTTTTAGAAGTTCTAGTAAACAAAAAACAATGCAGAGGTGAGACATGTAAAATAGTTTTAATGGTTATTAACATATTACATGAATTGCATGTATGATTTTTTTTTTTTTGTGATTTGTTTTATATATTATTTCTGACATATTAGTGTCATTCAGATTGTTCCATTAGTGGAAGTAAATTTAGAAATCCTTCAGGCATTCATATGACACAAAGAAATGAACAGAGTGGAGCAACAAGGAAATGGGGTAGAAGAAATAACAGATCTGCATATGTCATTGTTTTCTCTTGATACCAGAAAGATAAATGAAAAGCAAATTGTAAGATTTAATTTTGTTGACCTGTTGTTTTATTTCTAAGATAACCCCAAAACACTTCCCAAAAATATTATCACATAAACTCCTACTATACTGAACAATATATACAAACATTATTAATGCCAAAAGATCATATCATACAATTGACTAATTTGCAGGATAAGATTCATAAGATTATTTTGGTTGACAAATGTGCCATTTTAGTGTTCATGTGGACTAATGTAATTATCTGTATCCTTATGTCAACCTACAGTAGCATTATGCCCTTCTGATATGACATACATCCAAATTTTATATTGTCAGACTAAATATCTCCATTTATGTGAAGATGTTGATATGCCATCTGTCATGACGCCATCATTATGGTTAAAAACTACAGTTTCATTAAGAATTATTCTTTCAGATTTTTATGAATATTTGTTGTTTCTTGGCTCTACAACCCAGTTGTAGGTTTTCACCGCCTCCTTTTCGGAGATTTCTTGGTCTTGAAGTGTGCATTTATGTGTAGTGAGTGACCAGCCCACTGACTCTGCACAATTTCAACTCAATCCTGATTTGACTGCCAGAGCCATCTAGCAGTTAATCAGGAGACTTGGGTGAGAAATGGCTGCTGAATTTTGCTGACGAAACATCTCGTATCATGCTCATAAGTTTCTTTTACATGCCGTATATCTATGACATGAGACCGCCGGCTTTACTTCCCCTTCACCGGTATTGAACTCATGAACCTTGGGTCCAATGGCCAGCACGCTAACCACTAGTTCACAAACGGCGACAAAGATGTATGTATGATATATATTTCTGATGATGTTACTGTGTAAACCCATTGCCTGTCATGGAACAGTGAAATTTGGTTTAATTTTGTTGTATACAAAACCAACTCATTGATGAAACTGAAGCAGTAACGCGTTTGGTTCATTGGGTAATTTTTATTAAAGTATGCAATGAGTTACAAGAAATTGTCCCTCCACAAAATTAGCTATTCCTATAATGAAAGAAAGTGCAACAGCAAGTTGAGAACACAATACAAATACAATTAGAAATACAAATGCAAATTGGTTTCTTCTATTTTACATGATAGGTCATGAAACAATTCTTGTCTTTGGTTAGACAAAGAGCTTTGTCACACTTGTTGCATTTTAGCCTAGATGCAAAAGTTACACCTCTGTTTGTTTTCAATGTGGACAGGCCAGTGACCAACAATGTCATACCTCACATCGTCCACTGGCCTAGGTACAGTTGCTGCCCTCTTTGGTGCAACTTTAGATGATGATGGGCAATCATTTGCTGACCAACCTCTTTTCCTTATCGTTGTATTCCCTGCCCTGAATAGAGCATGAACTACTTTTGAGCATGAATGACTCTGCACAAATTCTACTCACTCCTGATTTGACTGCCAGAGCCATGTAGCAGTGAAGCAGTGAACTAGGTTTATTTTCTGTTGTTACGATTCACATGCCCCCTCCAAGTGTTCATCTGCTTACTGAAAGCCGCTCCCCCACTCTTGCTACCACCAGATAATGATCAGTGTCACAATCTTCTCCTCTGAATGATCTGACATCAATTACATTTGTCTGCCTTCTGTTATCTACTAAAACATGATCTATGTAATTCTGGGCTGCCATCCGGAGAAGTCCAAGTGTATTTATGAACATAACAGTGTGGAAATTTGGTATTTTTTACAATTAGATATTTTGATATAGTACCTTTGTCATTACTAAGTACATGCAGACTCTCGTTACCTATTGTGGGTTTGTAAATGTCCACCCTCCCTATTTTTGCATTGAAATCTCCTAGCAGAATTTTCATGTGATACTTGCCAAATGTATGAAATACTGATCCCAATTCTTCATAAAAGCTATCCTTGATATCATTGCTTTTGTCCTCAGTTGGGGCATGAACATTAAGGACAATTATGTCGCACCAACACCCTTCCACATTTATTTAACAGACTATGAGCTTCTGTCATAGAATTGCACACTCAACTGTGAATTCAATAGTCATGTCAAACTACGAATCAATTTAGAATAAACTATCACCAGCAGAAGGAATTTTTAAGAATATAGCAGAAGAATTTTATTCGATGTGGCAATTCCCTACTTGCAACTGAGCTATTGACAGGAAACATATTGAAATACAAGCACCACATAATTGTTGATCCCTTTTCTTCGACTACAAAAAGATATTTTCTGTGCTTCTGTTAGCATTACATGTAATAATTTGTGTTGGTCGATACGGTAAGTCTATTGATGGATGTCTTTTCTCCAGGTCTGTCAATGTAAAATCTCTGGAACCAAATGCAATCCCCAATCGTAAGCCACTGTGTGAGAATGAAAAACCTTTGTAATGGTTGGTGATGAAGCAGTTCCCTGAAGAGGTTTATGCTCCGAACTTACTCAGGAATTTTAGCACAAAATGATGAGAGCAAATATACATATAATTACAGACTGTCAAGAGTACGCCGAGTTGTTGAGAATGCTTTCGGTATTTTTATTCAAATAAAGAATATTTTATGGCCGAATGCAACTGAGTCCTGAAAACAGAAAAAGTTATCATGGTACCTGTGTCTTGCACAATTATCTCAGAAATGATCGCAGTGTGGAAGGTTTTGGAATTGATGACAATGATCTACAGTACAGACACATTATTTCATGACATTTCATAGCTTAGGAGAAAAACTGAGCGGCAAATGTACAAGTGTAATTATCGAGATTACTTTGAAAAAGTTGGGTCAGTCCCTTGCGAATTGGAAGCAATAAGAAGAAGAAGAAGAACAGCTTTTTGAAAATAAACATATTTTGTTATGCTTACAATAATTTTATTATTTTGATCATTATTTGCTTTGTACAATATGACGTAGAGATGGTTGTGGTTGTTACAAACTGTCATGCATCTTTGCTTACGTGCAAATAGGAAAACATTGGGAACCACTGAGTTAGATGACTGGTTGCTGGGATGCTGCACCATGAAGTCTGGCATTAGTTCACTGATGTTTCGTAGGTGCTTACTGTCTCTATCCACAGGATGCTAAATGGTTGAGTTATGGGAACAGGTTTGACAATGTAGAATCCTTTGCTTTGGGCAGGTAAATGCTGTGTTTAATGGTGGATCTTCAGAATTCCAAATGCAAATAGGTAAAGGTTGGGAACCACTAAGATGATTGGTTGCTGGGATGCTGCACCATGAAGTCTGGCCTTCTCATTTTCTCTGCACAGCTGTGGAAATGGCCATCAGTTATCTGTCAGACCTCCCCAGCCAAATCTTCCAGAAGTGAATTGCCAGCCTTCTACTCAGCAGTGTTAAGAAGGCTGTCAGATCTCTGCTGGAAGAAGCATCTTTGATGTCTAACAGAAAATGGAAAGATGAAGGCCTCCAGTGTGCTCAGCAGTGGTTCCTAGGCCAATGACAAGCACCATAAGGGCCCAAACCTATACATTGGACCAACATCCAGCCAGTTTGATCGAAGGACAGTTGGGGAAATCTCACTACCATTGAAGAATTCATTAAAATTCGTCCATACCATCAAGTCCCTCAATGCTGGTCATGAGAACAGCCTTGACCTGATCAACTAATTCCCGCATCTGAACCCAATTTTTCATCCACAGCTTACTTAACGCCCTGATCATGGCGGCAGTAAGCTGCACTGAGATATTACTATAAAATTATACAAACACAGATCACAACATTCTATAGATTTAAACATCCACTGGTCTTGGAAGTATCTGTGCCAACCCTGTTTGAACAGAAGTTACACCTGCGATTTATTAGCGACTAATTCACTGTCTGTTGAAGAGTGCTAGGAAACATTGTTCTTCCTTCTCCATATTTTCCACTTTCTAATCCTGAACACATCAGTCCAAAGTCTCTTCCTTTCTTTACCCACTGAGGATAAATCTCTGGTTTCATCCACTTCTGTTGGAACATCTTTCTGTGCCTTGAAAATGAATACAACTTGTGTAAGTATTCTGTATTTCGCGTTTTACATCGGCTCACACCTTAGAGAACAGCAAAAGTAATTAATACCAACAGCACCGAATATATTAAAACTCTGTACATGGAAAGTGTTTCAATTGGCCAATCTCATAATGTCGTAACTTGAGGCTTCAGGAGAGACTGGACACAAATCTGTTTTTGAGTAGCTAATCCAACATCCTGTCCAGTGGACACCTGGTGTTCTTTTCCTGGGGTAAAGTGACCAGTTTGTGGAAGGGACACCACATCTTCAGAAGGCATCAAATTTAAGAATGTGTAGAGCGTACAGCCTTTCAAACTTAAATGTCTTCATGGTGTGCTTCTTAGCCACACAAACAACTTCACACCCCTTTCGCTCTTTACATGAAAGTAAATAATGCTGCTATCACAAGACCTGCTTTTTTACGTCACTTAATGCAATAAATGTTACATGCATGCACACAGCGAAGGGATGTATGAAGAGTGTTTAAATTACTAATCTCGTGATATCACGCTACAGTAAATTTAAATGATGTGGTATAAGGGTTATGACTCAACTATGCTGTTTATTCAGGAATTTCAGTGCACTTCATGAAATAAACTAAAGTTTTAAAATTAACTTGCCTGTAGGTCAACCAGACCCACTACCAAAACGAAGTGCTTAATGCTTAAGCAGTGTAGCCAAGCCTCTTGAACAAACTGAAATATTTCATAATTTTACCTGTACTTTTGTGTGGCTGTGAAATCTGGCTTCTTACTTCGTGAGAAGAGGACATTTCATAAGCGTCAGGTACTAAGTGTCTAGTAAAACGCCTGACCCTATGAGGGTTAAAGTAACCATGGAATAGAATATGTAACATAGGAAGGAACTTCTCAATTTATAAACGTCACCCACTTTCAGAAGAGCCAAATGAACGTGAGGGATGCAGAGAGAAGTGAAGACAAAATAGAAAGGGAGTGAAAGAAAGAAGACTGTGATAAATATTGTTACAGAACACAGAAACTGTGAGTGAACACTTGAAATGTAGAGGCTGTTCAAGTGATAATTTGTGAAATTCACTTCTTGTTGTGGCATACCTGTTGCTGAAGCTCTCTGACTTGCGTCTGCTGAAGGAGACCACTGTTGTCGGCCACGAAGTTATTTCTGCAATGCTTCTCTTTCTCATCATTTAGAGCATTATGAAATTGGCTGCACACATACGGAAAACAAAATACATACAAATTCTCTGTCTGACAGATGAACTCAGAGACCTAGGCATATACAACAGAGGATAGTAAAACTGACCTTAGAGGGACGAAATATAGGAATAGTTGGCATCCCTGCTATAGATATAAAACCTTTTCTGAGCTGGAAGAAATAATGATTCACCAGCCGGTTTATGGTGGTGTTTCATACCTTCTGGGAAGAATATAAATTAAAAGTATTTGAAAATAAAGTGCTAACCACCTACGAGTGATCAAGTAAGTGTGTAATTTAAGATATTATATAATATCCTGAACTGGAAATCATTTAAACCAATATAATGCAGAACATTGAAACTTTTACATGTACCATTGCAAATATAGTGAAATTTAGGAGACTGTTATGGGAAAAACAATCGATGCACACAATATTCGATGGGGAAACCTCTTTGAAGATGGCCTCTTGCAAAATCAAGAGGTAGATGGAAGGGCAGGATTAAAATGGTAGCAGCGAGGTAGATATTTAGATCATAGGGAAAAACACTGGATGGATAAGTGGGATTAAACTGGCTCAGACTCTATCTACTGGCTGTTTCTGATATTATCAGTGTTGAACCTTTTGATTCTAGTTCCATAAACATAGGTATTTAGGGTTAGTTTACTTGACAGATGTAGGATCCTATTTGAGTAATCCTTGAAGTATGTAGCAAATAAGAAATGCATATAATATTTTAATCTGTATATCCAAACATGCAGATCATTCTTGGGAGATGTAAGTGTTAGTAGGATTCAAATTTTAAAATAAACTTACAGAGGAATGGCATGAAGATGTAAACTTAAATAAATTATTTCAGAATTAAATGAAATTATGGCTTTTATGAATACAGTGGCGATACTTTTCAATGCACGATAACACATATTTTTTTGATCTCAAGATTTGTGACTTTTCAACAAAATCTGTGCAATGGAATTAGGTTTGGAAGAAGATAATTAAAGTTTGGATAATGTTATATAGAAGGAGAGCAGGATAAAAGAGGAAATGTATTAAATGCAAAACAAACCTCAATTCAGATTTTTCGTTTTCCTCCTTCAGTTCTGTCACTTCTTCCTCTCCCTTGAGGTGATTTGAATTTTTTTCATTTGTTAGTTGTCCTTCTGGTACTTCAGGGGTTCGGCCATTTTTAAAACGTGAATGCCACCCAAAAGTTTGTGCACGACCCATTGCGGACTCCCCAAATGCTTGCTTTAGGATTTCATAGGTTTCCGTAGCCGTTTTGGCGAGTCTTTGGCAAAATTTGATTTGTTCATGAAAATCCGCCATTCCGAAATCGCAGGAGGGTCGGTGTAATGCACTACCAAAACGCCCGTAACTAAGAAACAAATGCTAATTCGATGATGCCGGCTGGCACACTGATTCACTATGAATGTAGGCCTATCCCCTAGCGGCAGAAGCTCGTACTACATCCGGTTCGCCCTCTATTGACACAGTCTGGAACATTTCCGATCGCACCTCGTATAATATTTATTCTCTGGAAAATGCCATGGAGAAATATCATGAAAGCTTTGGCTTACCCTTAATTGTGCTGACACCAGGATTCTAGTCGACTTCATCTTTTTTCTTGTTGTATTGTGTGTGGGAGAAGGCAACTATTTCAAGGTTGTCTACTTCTAAATCTGTTCCACCTAATTTCATTATCTGGTCATGCAGTTCAACAAGGCTTGTATGCAATTTTATGATTCTATCCTGAAATAAAACCATGCACAATGCTTTATTTTAGCACCATTTTGCATTTAAATTCTTTGCTGTGTTACATACCCCTGCTGGTTTTGGTGGTCATTTGCAGCAGTTACCAGCACTCTGTTGGAAAGATAAATGTACTACATGTGATCCTGCAGAGACTAGTTTTTTCATTCCATTAAGTAGTCACAAACAACATAAAAAATGTTTGAAATAAAAGTTGTAGATGTCGATGAGACATTAATATAATTCACTAGTTTTCTGTGTGATTTGCTATTTTATTGGAAATGGGTAATATCTGATTTAAGAGTGATTTAAAATAAAACTTTATGCTATTTTAAAGGGTTCTGACGATGGTCAGTTACACTCAGGATTATTAATTTCTTGGTCTTTGTCCATTGCTTGGTATTCAAAAGAACAGAAACAGAAACTTCTAGTGCATTGTGTCACCCCCTACCCCCAAATACTATGTTTCATAAACATGAAACTTGTAGATGGAATATGGACACAGTGATTACCCGCAGGTCTGTCGTTTCATGCTCTTCATACAAGGAATGCATAATATAAATTATAAGCATTGACTTGGAGTTCCTCACCTGTCGATTAATAAAATTGGGTTTCATTGAGTCATATCGTTTCTTTAGTCTAAGGAACTCTGCTCGCATGTGATTCAGCTCATTCTCATCCAACCTCATGGAATGTTGTGTTCTTATTTTTGATGTTGAAGGAGAAGAATCAGTCCTGATTTTTTGTGTGTATGATGTTTTACTTCCCAGCCTTCCAGTTCTTTCCTGAAAGAAACAGGATTATAGGTTAGGGAGAACCACATTCCCTGTTATCCAAAGGGACCAGTGATTTTTTCTCTAATTCCATGTCAATTCCTTTTAACACCATTTCTAGATAAGTAAACATGAATCCACATGACCAACATAAGTTCATACCGCATATGTATGTACAACTTGTTTACTGAGAAATGCATTTATTTTATTTCAGTTTCTTTCTGGGAGTCTTCTGATTTGTGACAACTATTTTTTCCAGATAACTTGATGGAACTATAGCGTGAGCAGAAAATAATAACTAATCCAGTAGACTGTTCAATATTATGTCTTTGTCATTCATAATGTCACTGTTCTTTCCTTGGAAAAGGACACTTATCCTCTAAGGACATCTTCTGTTCATTGCAGTTTCCACCAGAGATGGATTTAATGGTATTTTGATTCAATGCTGATTGCACTAAAGTGTAATATGACAGTCAACATAAATTTCTGCCTAGTTCTGACGTTACTAAATGATACTGAATCAGGTGCGTATATTTAGAGGTAAGGAAACGAATGTGCTACAAATAATTAACATGCAATTACAATTTGGAAATATTTGACACTGTCTCAACCGCTGTTTAGCATCCTGTGGGCCTAAATCTACATTTTGCATTTCTTTTCAAATTCAAGAAAATATACAGGAAAATGCAATGAGCTTTGATAGTCTTAACCAGACTATGCAATACAAACACAGTTTCCGCATTTATTCTAGGACTAAAGGGATAGTACCCAGAGAGTACATTAAAAATTCTTTGTAATCGAAAGACTGTAGAAATATAATGTGTAAAGGAACAAGTTTGGACCGGACGCTAGTTATCAAAGTCTCAACTCTCTTCAATTTATCCCCCACCCCAAACATATTTGATTGTTACTGAATGATATTATTAATGGTGTTTGTTTATATGACTGGAAGCCTCTCCCTCATCGCTGGTTACACAATTTAGCATCCTGTGGGCCTAAATCTGCAATTTTCATTTGTTTTCAAATTCAAGAGAAAATCCTGGACAAAGCAATGAATGTATGCTGATGGTAGTTAAGACAGTTTTGTAGGTCTTAATTCAGTTCTAAAGGGTTCTGACAAAGGTAGATTGCATTTAAAGTTATTCATTATCAGGACTTTTTCAATCATATTTTCTTTAAAAACCACGTTTGTAGGTCTTTGCCAGAATATGCAATACAAAACACAGCTTACAACAAAAATCAGTTACGTGATCGTATCGTTACAACCAGGACTCATTAAATATGACACATAAATGCTCTGATACCAAAAAGACAATTTACAAGAAAATATTCAAGTTCGCTCAGCTCTGAATTAGTCCGTGGAACAAGAGGAATAAGTACAGACACATTTTAATTTAAGCAATATGAAGTAACATAAAATGATGGAAATGTAATACAAGGAGCTTCACAGCATGAACTTGTGTTAATTTGATTTGAATTGGAAGTAAATTTCCTCCATAACTTTTGGGGTAGACTCCTATGCCTAAATTTAATAAAGGATCATTTAGCAGATATTACTGTCCCATTATGCATTAATTTTATGTGCTCTGGGAAAAGAAACGGTAAGATGATACAGTTTGTACTGAAATACAGAGTTCATCTTAACCACCTCAGCATTATGCTTGTACGCGTGTGTATGTACATAATGTATTGTAAGTTACGTGTTGAGATACGTTTCGATTAAATGAGTAAACTGTGTGAAGTGACTGCTCTGGTGACAGGGTCCCCAAATGAATACTTGGGCTAAAGACTCTGTTCAGGATATGCAAGCAAAGAAAATGTGATTAAATCAAGAAGGGTGAGATCGCAGCAAAATGCATGATTGGGGATAAACTGAAGGAACTTCGGAGAACTTTGAACAAGTGGGAAAGTAATATTGAAATGGCTCTTCAATGAATGGGGTGTGATGATGTGGAGTGGATTTATCCCGCTCAGTATAAGGTCCAGTGGTATGCTTTTGTGAACATGGTAATGAATTATCATCCTTTCAAACAGGAATCTACTCCAGGAAGTAAATTAAGTAAAGAAAGTTACCCTGGACGTTCCTCCAACTTCACCGTGGATTTTGCATGGCCTCGCATCAAACCTGGAAGTCTTCTGTTTATTATATGGGACTTGACGCTTTCCTTTGTTGTCCTTTGCCTCATACCTCGGAGAGGACGCAGAGACTAAAAAAGAATCCAAAATGCATTACAGATTACATTGTTTTAAAAATCAAATTGCACACACACGTACAGACTTTGTGGCAGATTTGTGCTCAGCGTTTTTATTCTTCAGTCAATGCTACAACATGATCAGTGAAGACGATGCTATTTTAATCGGTCTTGTTGTTACTTTAATGTTGAAAAATAAAAGAAAGTTGAAACGTTCTAAGTGGATCAGAAGTTGATTAGATGGATCAAAACATTCTCACATTAATTTGTTGAATGAAATTCGATTAGAGTCGACGGACTGGCATAACTACCTGCAAATGGGTGAGGACACATATTTAGAACTGTTAAACTTAGTTTCTCCAGTTATCGGGAAGGAAGATACCGTATAGAGAACAGGAATTTCTCCGCATGAACGGTTGTGCGCTATCCAAAGGTTTCTGGCCACTGGAAGATACTACGAGGATTTGAAGTTTTTGGTGGCTGGTTGAGATGTCTAAATGCTACAAGCCTTGTCTTTAACCTCGTCTCTGCCCACACACGTTACGACTTGTAAACATCCAGTAAACCTCGAGGCAAAAAATTAAGCGACTGCAGATTTATCGGAGGCTCGGTTTCCGGCCAAATTCAACACACGCTCCGGTTTGCAGGAAGGTTGGCCTTCACAGACGCAAGCCTTCCGATAAGCCGTAGCGTGTGTGGCCACCCTAAGATTCATCCTTCGTTTAGTTATAAGTTTTTTGAAGCTGCAGGTGTTATGAAAGGGCTTGCGTAAAGTATGAAATTCCTCATTGACACATTTGCGACAGAAAACAGATTTAGTACTACAATGAAACGCGGTAATATTTGATCTGTGTATGCATTAGTGTACTTACTCTTGCCTTGCGGAAATCTAGGAGCTTTAGACTTATACATCCTTCCTCACACCGCTCCTTCTACACTCTGTTTACCAACTGTTTCTCAACAATGAATAACTTACTAAAACGCTGTTTACCAGCTGTTGCTAGGCAACATAATACTCGGGTAATGCTGTTGTTTATTATTACGTCACACAACCTCTCTCCCCTGCCAAACCGTAAACACTCGTAATTTATAAATAACTGCAGTATGTCTGTCGAGAGGAATGACATGGGCGGGCATGTAGCGCGCATGGATAGGACAAGAGATGTGCACCGGGTATTGGGAAAGAGACCGCTGGGGAGACCTAGACGTAGATGGGAGGATAATGTCAGGCGGGATCTATGGGAGATAGGAGTTGATGGAGACCGGATTTTGTTGGCCAAGGACAGGGTCAGGTGGAGGGCTTTGGTTAATTCGGTGATGAACCTTCGGGTTCGGTAAGCCATCTAGTTAGTTAGTTTAGTATGTATATGTGGGAAGAACCAACAAACTGCAAACCGGTTACGCGTGCACCACAGTGGATTAAAGTTAAATTAAAATTTCAAAGATAATCAAAAGGTGCAATGTTTGCCTTCGTGTGTGTATCTTGCATTCCTGAGCTCTTACGATACGTATCGTATAAGTTAACAGCCATTTGAAAAGCATTAAAACCATGTACTAAACATCGAATGGTCTATACCAGTGGTATTCAACCTGGGGTACGCGTACCCCAGGGGGTACGCGAAGACATCTTAAGGGGTTCGTGAAATTTAAAAAATATATTATTTTATGATAAACACTGTATAATCAGTAATGTAATTTATTTAATTTATTTTAGATGTAGATTATATACTATGTATAACTTGAATTATACACCAACTACTTTGGGGGAACAAAGTTGAAGAGAAATTATATCTGGGGGTACGCGAACAAAAAAGTTTGAATACCACTGGTCTATACAATACGTTTTATTATAATGTATTTATGCGTTATGCGAGAAAACATTCTACGCGGCGTTACATCTAAACCAACGTTTTTGTACTCCCTAGATTAGTTTTATTAACCAAGAACAGTTCAGTATAATTATCATATAATACTTTTCTGATAATTATTATAATAAATACATTTTTTAAAAGTTTATTTATTTAAATCTTACAATTATGTTCACTAAACGTTTGGCATTTCATTTTATAAGGAACTTTATCTATTGGCGACTTTAAGAAATTTTTAATGAATTGTTACGTTCTTTATAGCGAATGTTCGTAAACCGAGAGTTTCCTGTATATATTCGGAGTCCGTTCGGAGCGAGAATCAAAGAATTTGGAAAAAATTGTAGGCATCAGTTATAGCGCGGTTGTCCTATAACGGGGGTCAAAACCCGACCCCCCCCCCAAACCCCGCGGTATAACCGGGGATCGGTATATGCTATATTTTTATTTCTACTTTATTACTTGTGTAGGTATTATTTTGGTTTGATGTTCAGGGACTTTTAAATACTTGAGTGGACACTACAAGATTCTCTCGTGCAACATGTAATAACAAACATCTTTTGACCAGTATAATTCTAGTTGAGGGGTTAAGTTATCATAGAGAACATAACTGTACTGATCAGTAGAACTCTTACTTTAAGGACATGAGTATAGGTTGGTGAGGGTTCTAATACTGGTGCCAAAGAATGTGAAACTGGACCATATTTTACTATTTGTGGTGGGTTGGGCTACATTTAGATGTTGTAATTAGGTTATAGGAATTTTTTATGTATCTGGAGTTATAACCGTTATTGAATTACACTAGTATTAGAACACTCACCAAAATATTCAAAAACACGAATGTCAAAGTAGCCTACAAAGTCAATAACGCCATAAAATTCCGATGAAATTAAAAAAACAAGATAATATACAATAAAAGTGGTATATATATATATATATATATATATATATATATATATATATAAGTTAAAATGCGGTAGCTGCGAACAGGTTTGTATTGGTCAATTGGGAATTTAAAACCAAATTTAAAGAGCATGCCCACGACATTAGATTCAACGTAACAAAATTAAAATACGCCCAACATATTCTCGACCACTGACATTGATACGGTCCCATGGAAGATATGTTAAGAATAGCCTCGAAAGGTAAAATGCTTGACATTTTAGAAAAATTCCATATCTATAAAACCAGCAAAAAGCAGAACATCATAAATGAACAGAAAGCCCATGACTCCAAGTTGTTATTTGACCTGGCAATAAACAGAAGAAAAGTAAAATTTCTTATGCAATAGTTGGCCACACTGATATCAGAGTTAATATATACCCTGCACATTTTTAAAACTGACAGTAACGCCCACGCATCGTTGAAGTTCACAGGCACAGACGACGCAACCACGGCAATTAGGCCTGTGGACATAAAAGCTAAGTACACCAACTCCTGTGCCATCAACGTCCAGTGAGCTATTACATAAGTATGGTCTTGTAAATTACATACCTTTTATGCTCTGTAAAAGACCATAGTCTTTTTTGTATTATATGAATTAATTTGTTTTGCCACTGATGATGACCTCTTGAGGTCGAAACGCTTTTAGCTTTAGTGTCCTTCAAAGTGTAAACAGTTTTGTACGTATGCATGATTTATATTCCAATACACTAAACGGTATGCAAGGTTTTAAATCGTAGATTTCGTAGACTTTTCCCGTCTTCATGTTCCACTCGGTTCCTACGGTGATCCAAAGTTAGTACCAATAACCTCGTCGATTCTTTGCCATTACGGTTCTCATCCTTAACCACCAGAAGGCAGAATAAGAGATCTTTCTCGATGCCCTTCTCGTCGACACTTTCGATTTCCTGATTAAATGGATGTTTGTATGTCCTTCCGTCTACTTCGGAGTCGCGTCTAACTAAGCATTCTTCGTTGAAATCAATGAAGAATTTGTAAAAATGTAAGAAGTCGGCACCAAGAAGTGTCTGATTAGCTAATTGCGATGATATTGAGAAAACATGGTCGTATGATCAAAGCTTGCACTTTAATCCTGGTTGATTTGTTTTTGAAAGCACTGGTCAATATCAAACAAGTCGTAGGTAGCTCTTCGGTTAGATGTCCCTCTCCTGTTAAGTTCCGATAGAACTGTTCGGACATTAACGAAACCTGTGACCCTGAGCCAAGTAGAGCAGACGATAACGTTACCACAGTATAAGCTGAGAAGAGGGCATCTTCGTAAATTTTCACTACTAATCTGATAAGTGCAGGTGACGTCACTTCTGTGACAAAATTATGGCATTTCTTCTCCATCTTCTTTAAAAGACGTTTGATCAGTATTTTTAAATTTGGTAGATTGTTCGACTTTGCCAATGACATCACTTCGGCCTCTGTAACGTCACTTATTGGTTTTCCCAACGCTCAGCGTTCGAACGCACGTCGTTATGGTTTGCCTGCCTCGGAACGTACGATGAAGCCTGTCGATTCATGAGAGGTCTTTGGTTTGATCCTGGGTTGTTTCTAACTTCTCCATACGTAGTGCTTAGACCTTGTGAGTTAAAATCACGCAACGATTCCCGATAATGTTGTCGGCGAGGTTACCGTCTACGTCTGTAATCGCGTTCGTTGCAATGTACCTGTTATACACGCGGCGGACTCCTCCGTCTATTGTCCTGACCGTGGTTTCTGTTGAAACGAGGTCCTGGATTCGATGCTGCTGAAGAGTAGTTTGACGACGATTAGCTGTGATTTAATGTCTCCACCTCGTTTAGAAATGTGATCGCGTCTGGCATGCTTCTCGGTTGCCCAACTACCCATGATCTTTGCAGCTGAATCGGGAAGTGATGTCGAATTGCTTCTAAGATTTCAGTCTCGGTCATAGTATGATCTAAATCAGTGATATTTAACCATTTTTTGTTCGCGTACTCCCAGATATAATTTTTCTTCAACTTTGTACCCCCAAAGTTGTTGGTGTATAATTAAAGTTATACATAGTATATAATCTATATCTAAAATAAATTAAATAAATTACATTACTGATTATTTAGTGTTTATCATAAAATAATATATATTTTTTTAAATTTCACGTACCCCCCAAGATGTCTTCGCGTACCCCAGGTTGAATACCACTGATCTAAATATTTAGCCTTGACGATATATTTCATCAAATGGTCGGCGTAGCTCATTCGATTTTCCTTGTGGTACCGGTCTTCATAAATAGAAACACGGACCTTAGATTGGCATGTCACGTTCCAATATTGTAACAAAAGGGCGTCTTTGAATTCTACAAATTTCCATATGTTCCGAGACATACCAGAAGCCCACGTACTGACAAAAAGCCCTTTCAAAGATTTAACCAAGATAAATAATTGCAAATTAGTGGGAATGTTCTTTAATTTCATATAGTCAGTGAAGGATTCTAAATGGACCTTCGCATTCTGTCCCGGAAAATTTTCAAAAGTCGGCTACGCTAAATCGACAGAAAAGATATTAAAATTTTTACAACAGGCGCAGGACCGATCCACAGTTGGTAAGGCACTTGCATTATCGCCATCCTGACCATTCAGAGATACGTCATTAGCATGGTCACATGTTAAATCAACAGACCTGAATGGGTTTGTGAGAGAGTTGTCATCAGAGTGAGTAGGATTTATATGACGGCTCAGTCTCTCATTGTTTCTGTACTGCAACACTTCCATGCGCCCTTCAAGTTGATCCACTTTACATTTCAACTGTTCGACTTCATTGCTACTGTCTATGTTTGATAAACGTTTTTCTACACGAAGCTTTGCTTTCTTTACAATTTTCTATGGCGTTATTAATAAAGCATATTTCATTTTGTGTGGAGATTTGATTGCTTTGGAACAGTTCCTGTCTCTCCGCGACCTGGCATTGGAAATCGGCGACGTCATTACGTATGATATTTAAATTAGACTCACAGTGCTCCTGATTTGATTGAACAGTCTCAGTCGGGGTTCGAACCTGACTGTCGGGCCTTTGTGACAAGAATGATACGATTACTTAGGGATTGATACAAACCGTGAATAACGGGTTCCTCCACTCTCCTGATATGTAAATCGTGGCGTCTGCTTCACTCTGTAGCATCGTAGAGCGTCGGACATTCAAACCTTATTGTAAAGTGTAAGGTTTCAAGTTGTCAGATACAAGCTGATGCAGGAGAGATCTTAAAATAATAGATAACTCTACCAAGAGGAGATTCTTGGCCTTTGGGTCCAGTGTGAAAATTAATTTTGGCTCAAGGGAAGAAAACAGTTGGACCAATATGTTTTATAGCAATACATGTGGCATTTAGTGGAAGGTACTAGAATTTTAATATCAAGAAAGTGAATAAAATTCTTATATTATTAAAGTAATTTCTTCTCTCAAAGGGTTTTGACGACGGTAGTTTACACTTAAAATTATTCATTTTCAGAACTTTTTCCATTGTCTGATCTTTAAAATCACGACGTTTCGGAGGCTGGTTCTGTCTCCGTCTTCAGGTGAGAGGTACCTACTCTGTTGGGTCCCTTACTTAGAGCTAGTCTCTGTTGTGGTTTTAAAGAACATTTTATGGACCGTAAAGTTTCATTACCGTGTTCATAAAAGCCCACCTCTGGTACCTATCCTGAGCCAGACAATTCCAGTCCATACCAATCCATCCTATATCTCTATGATCCATTTTAATATTGTCGTCCTAGTGGTTTCTTTCCTTTTGGGTTCCCCACCAAAAAATCTGTTTGAATTCCTCTTCTCTCCCATGCGGGCTTCTGTCTTCGCGTGCAGCAGTAGATGTCGTCGGATTTGTTAAAAATGCCAACACTTCAGCTGGAAACCCGAGAGGAAGCTACCCACTTGCTAGAGCAAGGCATAGACTGATGAATGATTTCAATAAAGATGTCGATAAAAAGAGCGAGAGAGTGCTGATTGGATTAATTTGGCTTGGGATGGCGTCCAGTTGTGGTCTCCTTTAAACACGATAATTAGCCTAAGGGTTCCATTAAATTCGGAGGAATTATTTACCAGCTGAGCAACTATAATCTTTTCAAGAAAAATGTTCCATTCAATTAGTTACACAATTGCACTTGCCTTTTATTTAAAAATAGCTTTAAACTGAGAACCGGTGGAATGCACGAGATTTATAAGAAAGTAATCGATTTCAACGTGCGACAAAGAAACAATGTCAAGAACTAAACACACTTTTAAAAACGGCACCATTACAACTGTTACGGCACGCAGGTCGCAGTGAGTTCCTTGCTGCTATAGCGAGATTAGTAGACACGGTGGTCTAGCGGTTAGAACGCTGGCCTTGTAATCCTGGGGTCTCGGGTTCGATTCCCGGCGGTGCCCGAATTTATAACTTGTGCTGGGCAAGGCCGTGGTCTAGGCAACACGGAGTTTTCCTCCGGGGCTTCCCCGGTTTCTCCGTGGCATCCCAACAATTACTCCATTCACACACAGAAGAAGGCAATGGCAAACCACTTCTGGATCATCTGCCAAGAACGTATATGAAGAGGTCCCAGTCCGAGAAAAGGATGGAAGGATCCTGTTCATATGGACCTGTCGTCAGACAGAACACTAAATAATAAATACAGCGAGATTGCTTGTATCACATCTGAGATAGTGGTCACAAATCGTATGTATACAATACTGGCGTCCAGTGTATGACCCATGAGTCGAATGTTACACACGAAGTTCAGTGTGCTTCGTGGCGTTCAGATACAAGGCCAGTGTTCACTTAATTATTACACAATATATCATAATCGTAAGCAAACCGAGACAATTTAGGAAGTGCAAAATTTCGTATTCTATATCCTACTCGTATTTGGTCTTACGAATGTATTTTCGGCCGGGGCGTGACGCTAACCAACCACCCCTATCTAGAGCCGAGGTTAAGAATGAGTTGGAGCTGATAACTGTTTATTAGTTTTTGAAGTAGAGTTTTTCTCGTGAGGTCCAGTGGCCTGTTTTCGCTTCAAAATTTCCCCATTCGGCTTCCGAGTAAACATAACTGGACCGAAGGAATCCTTGTTCCTGAAAACATGGATGTTAGACGAACACAAACGTTACACCTGTTGATTATCTTTCAAATTTTAATTTGACTTTAATCCACTGTGGCGCTCGCTTAACCGGTTCCACAGATATACTGCAGTTTTTCGAATTGCGCTTGTATACGATTTGGCAGGGGAGGGAGGTTATGTAATATTCAACAGAATATCCCGAATATCACTGTTACAAAATCTTCCGTTGACTAGCAGCAGTTGATAAACAATGTGTTAGTAACTTTTTCATTGTTGAGAAACAGTACGTAAACAGAGTGTGAAAAGCGGTGTGAGGAAGAATGTGGTACTATGAGTGCGAAGTTCCTAGACTTCAGGCAGAAAGTAAGTACATTAATAAATATGTGTTCATTCTTAATCAAATATTACCGTGTTTCATTAGAGTACTATATCTGTTCACTGGTACGGCGCGTATCGGGGCTGCAGTCCCCGCAGCCGGCTTATACGAGGTGCGATCAGAAAGTTTCAAGACTGTGTCAATAGAGGGCGAACCGGATGTAGTACGAGCTTCTGCCTTTAGGGGGTGCGGCCTACATTCATAGTGAATCAGTGTGCCAGCCGGCATCATCGAATTAGCATTTGTTTCTTAGTTACGGGCGTTTTGGTAGTGCATTACACCGACCCTCCTGCGATTTCGGAATGGCGGATTTTCATGAACAAATCAAATTTTGCCAA
>NW_019060506.1:480697-499547 GCF_000696155.1 Zootermopsis nevadensis | reverse complement strand
ATCTTCGTAACTTTTTCGGGCGTTGTGCTCGAAGATGGTCGTCCAGAACGCTCGTCATCATCGACAGGGGTTCGGCCATTTTTAAAACGTGAATGCCACACAAAAGTTTGCGGACTCCCCAAATGTTTGCTTTAGCATTTCATAGGTTTCCGTAGCGGTTTTGGCGAGTCTTTGGCAAAATTTGATGCACACGCGCCATTCCGAAATCGCAGGAGGGTCGGTGTAATGCACTACCAAAACGCCCGTAACTAAGAAACAAATGCTAATTCGATGATGCCGGCTGGCACACTGATTCACTATGAATGTAGGCCGCACCCCCTAGCGGCAGAAGCTCGTACTACATCCGGTTCGCCCTCTATTGACACAGTCTTGAAACTTTCCGATCGTACCTCGTATAATGACCTAAGTTGCTTGCTTGATGCCTCATAGGTTTAGATACATTCAGTCATTGTTCCCCTCTCAAAGATATAATTTTCAGCTTCCATATAAAGCCTGTGTTACTCATTTTAATTATGTTTCCTACATAATACGTGTGCAATTCTAAGTTTAATACAATGTAATGTATAATGCATTTTGGATTCTTCTTCAGGCTCTGCAATTACTCTGAGGTATGAGGCAAAGGACGACAACGGAGTGAACGGTCATGTCCCACATAATAAACGGACCACCTCTTTTTTTGGTGCCGGGAGACGCTGCAATGTCTGTAAAGATAAAAAATATGAGAAGGTAAATTTTTTATATAATTGACTTCCAAGAGCAGAATATAAATCTAGTCCACATCCTCACACCCCATTCATTGAAGAGCCATTTCAATATTACTTTCCCACTTGTTCAAAGTTCTCCGAAGTTCCTTCAGTTTATCCCCAATCATGCATTTTGCTGCGATCTCACCCTTCTTGATTTAATCACATTTTCTTTGCTTGCATATCCTGAACAGAGTCTTTAGCCCAAGTATTCATTTGGGGACCCTGTCACCAGAGCAGTCACTTCACACAGTTTACTCATTTAATCGAAACGTATCTCAACACGTAACTTACAATACATTATGTACATACACACGCGTACAAGCATAATGCTGAGGTGGTTAACATGAACTCTGTATTTCAGTACAAACTGCATCATCTTACCGTTTCTTTTCCCAGAGCACATAAAATTAATGCATAATGGGGCAGTAATATCTGCTAAATGATCCTTTATTAAATTTAGGCATAGGAGTCTACCCCAAAAGTTATGGAGGAAATTTACTTCCAATTCAAATCAATTTAACACAAGTTCATGCTGTGAAGCTCCTTGTATTACATTTCCATCATTTTATGTTACTTCATATTGCTTAAATTAAAATGTGTCTGTACTTATTCCTCTTGTTCCACGGACTAATTCAGAGCTGAGCGAACTTGAATATTTTCTTGTAAATTGTCTTTTTGGTATCAGAGCATTTATGTGTCATATTTAATGAGTCCTGGTTGTAACGATACGATCACGTAACTGATTTTTGTTGTAAGCTGTGTTTTGTATTGCATATTCTGGCAAAGACCTACAAACGTGGTTTTTAAAGAAAATATGATTGAAAAAGTCCTGATAATGAATAACTTTAAATGCAATCTACCTTTGTCAGAACCCTTTAGAACTGAATTAAGACCTACAAAACTGTCTTAACTACCATCAGCATACATTCATTGCTTTGTCCAGGATTTTCTCTTGAATTTGAAAACAAATGAAAATTGCAGATTTAGGCCCACAGGATGCTAAATTGTGTAACCAGCGATGAGGGAGAGGCTTCCAGTCATATAAACAAACACCATTAATAATATCATTCAGTAACAATCAAATATGTTTGGGGTGGGGGATAAATTGAAGAGAGTTGAGACTTTGATAACTAGCGTCCGGTCCAAACTTGTTCCTTTACACATTATATTTCTACAGTCTTTCGATTACAAAGAATTTTTAATGTACTCTCTGGGTACTATCCCTTTAGTCCTAGAATAAATGCGGAAACTGTGTTTGTATTGCATAGAAACTTTCCGATCGTACCTCGTATAATGACCTAAGTTGCTTGCTTGATGCCTCATAGGTTTAGATACATTCAGTCATTGTTCCCCTCTCAAAGATATAATTTTCAGCTTCCATATAAAGCCTGTGTTACTCATTTTAATTATGTTTCCTACATAATACGTGTGCAATTCTAAGTTTAATACAATGTAATGTATAATGCATTTTGGATTCTTCTTCAGGCTCTGCAATTACTCTGAGGTATGAGGCAAAGGACGACAACGGAGTGAACGGTCATGTCCCACATAATAAACGGACCACCTCTTTTTTTGGTGCCGGGAGACGCTGCAATGTCTGTAAAGATAAAAAATATGAGAAGGTAAATTTTTTATATAATTGACTTCCAATCTCCGAGGTATGAGGCAAAGGACAACAAAGGAAAGCGTCAAGTCCCATATAATAAACAGAAGACTTCCAGGTTTGATGCGAGGCCATGCAAAATCCACGGTGAAGTTGGAGGAACGTCCAGGGTAACTTTCTTTACTTAATTTACTTCCTGGAGTAGATTCCTGTTTGAAAGGATGATAATTCATTACCATGTTCACAAAAGCATACCACTGGACCTTATACTGAGCGGGATAAATCCACTCCACATCATCACACCCCATTCATTGAAGAGCCATTTCAATATTACTTTCCCACTTGTTCAAAGTTCTCCGAAGTTCCTTCAGTTTATCCCCAATCATGCATTTTGCTGCGATCTCACCCTTCTTGATTTAATCACATTTTCTTTGCTTGCATATCCTGAACAGAGTCTTTAGCCCAAGTATTCATTTGGGGACCCTGTCACCAGAGCAGTCACTTCACACAGTTTACTCATTTAATCGAAACGTATCTCAACACGTAACTTACAATACATTATGTACATACACACGCGTACAAGCATAATGCTGAGGTGGTTAAGATGAACTCTGTATTTCAGTACAAACTGTATCATCTTACCGTTTCTTTTCCCAGAGCACATAAAATTAATGCATAATGGGACAGTAATATCTGCTAAATGATCCTTTATTAAATTTAGGCATAGGAGTCTACCCCAAAAGTTATGGAGGAAATTTACTTCCAATTCAAATCAAATTAACACAAGTTCATGCTGTGAAGCTCCTTGTATTACATTTCCATCATTTTATGTTCTTCATATTGCAGAGCTTCAAATGTGTCTGTACTTATTCCTCTTGTTCCACGGACTAATTCAGAGCTGAGCGAACTTGAATATTTTCTTGTAAATTGTCTTTTTGGTATCAGAGCGTTTATGTGTCATATTTAATGAGTCCTGATTGTAATGATACGATCACGTAACTGATTTTTGTTGTAAGCTGTGTTTTGTATTGCAGAATCTGGTTAAGACCATCAAAGCTCATTGCATTTTCCTGTATATTTTCTTGAATTTTAAAAGAAATGCAAAATGTAGATTTAGGCCCACAGGATGCTAAACAGCGGTTGAGACAGTGTCAAATATTTCCAAATTGTAATTGCATGTTAATTATTTGTAGCACATTCGTTTCCTTACCTCTAAATATACGCACCTGATTCAGTATCATTTAGTAACGTCAGAACTAGGCAGAAATTTAGGTTGACTGTCATATTACACTTTAGTGCAATCAGCATTGAATCAAAATACCATTAAATCCATCTCTGGTGGAAACTGCAATGAACAGAAGATGTCCTTAGAGGATAAGTGTCCTCTTCCAAGGGAAGAACAGTGACATTATGAATGACAAAGACATAATATTGAACAGTCTACTGGATTAATTATTATTTTCTGCTCACGCTATAGTTCCATCAAGTTATCTGGAAAAAATAGTTGTCACAAATCAGAAGACTCCCAGAAAGAAACTGAAATAAAATAAATGCATTTCTCAGTAAACAAGTTGTACATACATATGCGGTATGAACTTATGTTGGTCATGTGGATTCATGTTTACTTATCTAGAAATGGTGTTAAAAGGAATTGACATGGAATTGGAGAAAAAATCACTGGTCCCTTTGGATATCAGGGAATGTGGTTCTCCCTAACCTATAATCCTGTTTCTTTCAGGAAAGAAATAGAAGATGGCTGGAAAATATAACATGGAGTGGAATGATATCAGGTTCACGATTTGCACCTTATGTGTCACCATACGCACAAGTAGGCAGGAGGACTGCTCCTTCTGCTTCAAAATTAAGAACACAAATTTTCATGAAGGATTATAAGAATCGGCTGAATCACATGGAAACAGAGTTCCTAATCAAAAAGAAGCAGTTTTTTTCAATGAAAATCCAGTTTCTTATAAAACAGGTGAGAATCTCATATTACGCATTGCATGAATAACATGAAATGACAGAACTGCTGGTAATCACTGTGTCTATATTCTATCTACAAGTTGAAACTTAGTATTTGAGGGAAAGGGAGTGCGGAAATGCACTAAAAGTTTTTGGTCCAAACTATTTAACATAATTGACTACATCGGTGTTGACACACAGTTGCGCCACTGGTTAGTTTTACTTGGGGATAGAAACAGATCGAGGTTCTGAAACATTCTGTTCTTTTGAATACAGGCAGGATTCGGTTTACGCCAGGGTTAGGTTCCTGAGATTTCCGTCGTAAATTGAAGCAAAAATGTAATGGGAAAATATATCTAAATACATTAGGTTCGTTTCGAAGATTTTTAGTAATCAACATAAAATTCTTGAAAAATATCTTCTTTTATGAAATTCATGTATTGAAAATTGTATAATGTTTAAGAAAAGGAAAATTTACCGATTTAAAAACGTTAGAATAGATGTCTGTTTGGTTTTCTTCCTTTCTGATAATGAGTTATAGTATGGCTTTAGAACTGTATCAATTCCTCAATTAATGTAATTTGCTTTTCCTCGTCGCATTTTATATTCCATTTTTTGTTTAGTTATTTAAATTTTAGGTTTTAGTTTATCACTCAGTATTATAGTTTTATCACAATGTCGGGACCATCTGTGTCTAGGAAGTCGGGCAGAGTCATGACTCATCACCCACTCCAATCGTGATCTATGAGAGGCGTAAATTGAAGCGGCGTAAACTGAGTCCAACATGTACCAGATGATGGACAAAGTCCAAGAATTTAGTAATACCTAGTGTAAAAGACCATCGTCAGAACCCTTTAAAATAGCATAAAGTTTTATTTTAAATCACTCTTAAATCAGATATTACCCATTTCCAATAAAATAGCAAATCACACAGAAAACTAGTGAATTATATTAATCTCTCATCGACATCTACAACTTTTATTTCAAACATTTTTTATGTTGTTTGTGACTACTTAATGGAATGAAAAAACTAGTCTCTGCAGGATCACATGTAGTACATTTATCTTTCCAACAGAGTGCTGGTAACTGCTGCAAATGACCACCAAAACCAACAGGGGTATGTAACACAGCAAAGAATTTAAATGCAAAATGGTGCTAAAATAAAGCATTGTGCATGGTTTTATTTCAGAAAAAACTCATAAAATTGCATACAAGCCTTGTTGAACTGCATGACCAGATAATGAAATTAGGTGGAACAGATTTAGAAGTAGGCGATATTAAAATAGTTGCCTTCTCCCACACTCAACACAACAAGAAAACAGATGAAGTCAACCCGAATCCTGGTGTCAGCACAGTTAAGGGTAAGCCAAAGCCTTCATGATATTTCTTCATGGCATTTTCCAGAGAATAAATATTATATTTGATACAGTATTTTCAAGCTGTAGACTTGCTTGAATGAGTTCCCCATTTTTTTTTAAATTTTCTTCAGTAATCATTTACATAGTGAACCAGTCATGAATGAGCCACATGCTGAGTTATGAAGTCAGTCACTTAATGAGTTAAAAACAGCCAGTTTTCCTGCAAAATGACTGTGCATTAGTAACTGGTGAGTCAGTGAGTCACTATGTCTATTGGTCAGAAAGGCAGTGAGTCATCCACTAACCTGCTAATTCAGCCAGCATAATCTGTAGCCTCAAGCTTCCTGCAAACCAACCATGAGAGAAGGTCAATTATTTCTTTGTCTTTATCTGTGGTTCAATGTTTTACTTTCTTTCTAACTTGTTTCTTTCCTTCTCACATTCTTCTTTCATTCTTGCGTCATCAAATATGCCAGGGTCCATCCAGGCGAATGCCAGTATAGTACCTTAAAATAGGCCACATTCCTCGTCAGTTCATTGATAATTATGTAATTTGATGCTGTATAGTCTGCATTACTGACAGTATCATTGAAAGAATACAAAAAATAAATAGTTTTTCTTTGTTTCATGTCTTCTACTTACACTCATTTTTGATTTGTTTCTCTTTCTTTCTTTCTTTTCTCCTTCTCATTTCTTCTTCCTTAATTGTTCCTCCTGTTTTCCTTGTCTCAATTTCTTTTTCCCCACTTTCTTTCAGTTTTATTACTTTTTTGTTTCTTTATATTTCCTCTTACTTTTATTTCTCACTTAAAGTTTTGTTGGTTTGCTTCTTTCTGTCTTTCTTTCCTTTCTCATTTCTTCATTTATCTCCTCCTTTTTTTTCGTCTTTATTTTTCTTTCTTTATGGACCACACCTTCTACAAGACTGCAATCTTAAAACTATTGTTGTGCATGTAACAATGTTGCAGGTCATAACCTCCTTGGAAATCAGGACATAAATCTGACTGGGGAACCGCAGTCAATCACAGAGGAACTGAAGAGTAAGCAGGATAAGGACAGGGACTTGGAAGAGGTAACAACATTATTCTAATCCTTTTTGTGCCACACACAATATATCTGATTTGAAAGCGCTGACGATTGCACTCCACAGTTCATTTGGAATTTTGCATCAGCAAGGAAACATATCCCATATTCTGTCAAAATTTAAATGTGTAAATGTGGCGTGAGAAAAGAAATGATATGCTATCACAGAAATAACAAAACTGGAATTATGTACACTACGAAGTACACTGAAGTCCCGAATTCGTATAGTGGGTAAAGACGTCCCTGTGCTAAAACACTATGTGCTTGGAATTATCTCCACACATTAACCGCAATTTCTTTTGGAGGTGTGATCAGCTTCTGTAATGCCAGTAATGCATCCTGAGGCCCTAATTTCCATTAAGAACATTATCAAACAGATTAATAATATGAAATTGACACCTACAATGACACAAGGTTCATTTAAACAATACAGATGAGATAATTAAGAAGAGATAATTCACATGCCTCTTATGGTCGATAGAAAATTTTATGCTGCTGTGCAGAGCTGAAATTCTATGTTTCATGGTTATCATTTTAGGATAAAATTCTGTGTGTTTGCCTTTTATGCCCAATATATATATAATTAACCTCCTTAATTTACCTCTAAATCTTCATTCTCACATACAGAAATATTATGTCCCAGACAATGTTATTTACTTGTCAGATTTATTTATTATTTATACTAAGTGTTGATCTTCAAGACATTTCTTCATTCTTTGCTTTATGGCCTATCACATTCTGCTCACTGAAACAACATAACCATTCAATGAGGTAGAATTTTAATTTAAATACAGTGACGTAGGCTTGATTTTACTCTTCTAATTCACAAATAGCAACGTTTTATTTATATTTAACATTTGAAGGGTTTAGAGAATGCGCACGAATTAAGTGAATCAGAGCAAAACTTGTCTGCAAGAAAATTGGAAATTGCACAGCTTCCATCTCAGGTCGAAGTACCAGAAGGACAACTAACAAATGAAAAAAATTCAAATCACCTCAAGGGAGAGGAAGAAGTGACAGAACTGAAGGAGGAAAACGAAAAATCTGAATTGAGGTTTGTTTTGCATTTAATACATTTCCTCTTTTATCCTGCTCTCCTTCTATATAACATTATCCAAACTTTAATTATCTTCTTCCAAACCTAATTCCATTGCACAGATTTTGTTGAAAAGTCACAAATCTTGAGATCAAAAAAATATGTGTTATCGTGCATTGAAAAGTATCGCCACTGTATTCATAAAAGCCATAATTTCATTTAATTCTGAAATAATTTATTTAAGTTTACATCTTCATGCCATTCCTCTGTAAGTTTATTTTAAAATTTGAATCCTACTAACACTTACATCTCCCAAGAATGATCTGCATGTTTGGATATACAGATTAAAATATTATATGCATTTCTTATTTGCTACATACTTCAAGGATTACTCAAATAGGATCCTACATCTGTCAAGTAAACTAACCCTAAATACCTATGTTTATGGAACTAGAATCAAAAGGTTCAACACTGATAATATCAGAAACAGCCAGTAGATAGAGTCTGAGCCAGTTTAATCCCACTTATCCATCCAGTGTTTTTCCCTATGATCTAAATATCTACCTCGCTGCTACCATTTTAATCCTGCCCTTCCATCTACCTCTTGATTTTGCAAGAGGCCATCTTCAAAGAGGTTTCCCCATCGAATATTGTGTGCATCGATTGTTTTTCCCATAACAGTCTCCTAAATTTCACTATATTTGCAATGGTACATGTAAAAGTTTCAATGTTCTGCATTATATTGGTTTAAATGATTTCCAGTTCAGGATATTATATAATATCTTAAATTACACACTTACTTGATCACTCGTAGGTGGTTAGCACTTTATTTTCAAATACTTTTAATTTATATTCTTCCCAGAAGGTATGAAACACCACCATAAACCGGCTGGTGAATCATTATTTCTTCCAGCTCAGAAAAGGTTTTATATCTATAGCAGGGATGCCAACTATTCCTATATTTCGTCCCTCTAAGGTCAGTTTTACTATCCTCTGTTGTATATGCCTAGGTCTCTGAGTTCATCTGTCAGACAGAGAATTTGTATGTATTTTGTTTTCCGTATGTGTGCAGCCAATTTCATAATGCTCTAAATGATGAGAAAGAGAAGCATTGCAGAAATAACTTCGTGGCCGACAACAGTGGTCTCCTTCAGCAGACGCAAGTCAGAGAGCTTCAGCAACAGGTATGCCACAACAAGAAGTGAATTTCACAAATTATCACTTGAACAGCCTCTACATTTCAAGTGTTCACTCACAGTTTCTGTGTTCTGTAACAATATTTATCACAGTCTTCTTTCTTTCACTCCCTTTCTATTTTGTCTTCACTTCTCTCTGCATCCCTCACGTTCATTTGGCTCTTCTGAAAGTGGGTGACGTTTATAAATTGAGAAGTTCCTTCCTATGTTACATATTCTATTCCATGGTTACTTTAACCCTCATAGGGTCAGGCGTTTTACTAGACACTTAGTACCTGACGCTTATGAAATGTCCTCTTCTCACGAAGTAAGAAGCCAGATTTCACAGCCACACAAAAGTACAGGTAAAATTATGAAATATTTCAGTTTGTTCAAGAGGCTTGGCTACACTGCTTAAGCATTAAGCACTTCGTTTTGGTAGTGGGTCTGGTTGACCTACAGGCAAGTTAATTTTAAAACTTTAGTTTATTTCATGAAGTGCACTGAAATTCCTGAATAAACAGCATAGTTGAGTCATAACCCTTATACCACATCATTTAAATTTACTGTAGCGTGATATCACGAGATTAGTAATTTAAACACTCTTCGTACATCCCTTCGCTGTGTGCATGTAACATTTATTGCATTAAGTGACGTAAAAAAGCAGGTCTTGTGATAGCAGATTATTTACTTTCATGTAAAGAGCGAAAGGGGTGTGAAGTTGTTTGTGTGGCTAAGAAGCACACCATGAAGACATTTAAGTTTGAAAGGCTGTACGCTCTACACATTCTTAAATTTGATGCCTTCTGAAGATGTGGTGTCCCTTCCACAAACTGGTCACTTTACCACAGGAAAAGAACACCAGGTGTCCACTGGACAGGATGTTGGATTAGCTACTCAAAAACAGATTTGTGTCCAGTCTCTCCTGAAGCCTCAAGTTACGACATTATGAGATTGGCCAATTGAAACACTTTCCATGTACAGAGTTTTAATATATTCGGTGCTGTTGGTATTAATTACTTTTGCTGTTCTCTAAGGTGTGAGCCGATGTAAAACGCGAAATACAGAATACTTACACAAGTTTTATTCATTTTCAAGGCACAGAAAGATGTTCCAACAGAAGTGGATGAAACCAGAGATTTATCCTCAGTGGGTAAAGAAAGGAAGAGACTTTGGACTGATGTGTTCAGGATTAGAAAGTGGAAAATATGGAGAAGGAAGAACAATGTTTCCTAGCACTCTTCAACAGACAGTGAATTAGTCGCTAATAAATCGCAGGTGTAACTTCTGTTCAAACAGGGTTGGCACAGATACTTCCAAGACCAGTGGATGTTTAAATCTATAGAATGTTGTGATCTGTGTTTGTATAATTTTATAGTAATATCTCAGTGCAGCTTACTGCCGCCATGATCAGGGCGTTAAGTAAGCTGTGGATGAAAAATTGGGTTCAGATGCGGGAATTAGTTGAGCAGGTCAAGGCTGTCCTCATGACCACATAGAGGGACTTGAAAGTAAGGACGAATTCTACTGAATTCTTCCACTGGTAGGTAACTGATGACCTTCTGCTCAGTAGTGTGTAGAAGGCTGTCAGTTCTCTGTCAGAAGCAGCAGCCCTTGTTGGAATTCTGAAGAGCCACCATTAAACACAGCATTTACGTGCCCAAAGCAAAGGATTCTACATTGTCAGACCTGTTCCCATAACTCAACCATTTAGCATCCTGTGGATAGAGACAGTAAGCACCTACGAAACATCAGTGAAGTAATGCCAGACTTCATGGTGCAGCATCCCAGCAACCAGTCATCTAACTCAGTGGTTCCCAATGTTTTCCTATTTGCACGTAAGCAAAGATGCATGACGGTTTGTAACAACCACAACCATCTCTACGTCATATTGTACAAAGCAAATAATGATCAAAATAATAAAATTATTGTAAGCGTAACAAAATATGTTTATTTTCAAAAAGCTGTTCTTCTTCTTTTTCTTATTGCTTCCAATTTGCAAGGAACTGACCCAACTTTTTCAAAGTAATCTCGATAATTACACTTGTAGATTCTTCACTCCGTTTTCTTCCTAAGCGACGAAATGTCGTGAAATAATGGGGCTCGATTGGAAGACTGCTTCTCCAGTATCGGATGATCAGTTTGTGCCTCAAAAGCATCGCCACTTTTGGCGCTGCGTTGTAGCGTTTTTTAACCAGTGAGTTGAGAGTTAGTCGTAAAAATGACACGACTTTTTAATTTCAAGTGTAATTTGGTTCACAAGTGCGTTAAGAGCAGTGAGATATTTTTATCCGAGATTCGTCATTTCGTTGGCCACTGTCATCATATCTTTGTTTGAGTGCAACTGCAATTATAAAAAAACTGGAGATTGTGACCACTTATGACTTATGTCCCTCGTATAGGACCAGAAATATTACTAAATTACTAGAAAATAGTAATAAGATGAAATATCATACCATAACTAATTAATTTTTTGAGTAATGTTATATTTATACTCAAGGAACAAGAACTATTTTGTGACAGGACTTAAAATGTGTTTGAGGAGTTTGCTGAAGTTACTTTTAGGGCATGAAATAGACTTAAATATAAAATTATAATTTTGCATACAGTTCTACAGACAGAAATGAAGGCTTATTTTATAATCATTAGAGGCACAAAAACCTTTCTAATTAATGGACAATATTTACAATATTATGTCATCGCTTTGTCCTACATGTGTCTGGTAATGAGTTTAAACAACAGTTGCTATTCCACACGCGATTATAACTTCCCACTCTTTTGTCCTGTCAATGAATTTGTGTTCTGTGACAACAGATAAACCATTATAACTTAATTGAATCTATTGTGAAGTTTTCTTTAGTCCAATTTCTACCTAGGCAAATACATCGCTATCCTTTTATACCAATATCGTAGATTTGTTTGGAAAGATGGCTGAAGAAATAGTCGTGGTGTATTTTGTGAACGAACATATAATACGTGAATAATAACAATTTATTTACCATATGTATGTGATATATATATGTATAAAAGTAAATATTTCGTACTGTGAAGGTGTTAAAACGTTTTGTAACGCACGTGAAATAATATTTCCTTGTTCTGTGTGAGTTTTAAGTGTCCTTGATACTTAGTCCATTGTTTCTTGCAGAAAAGTAATGAAATTACTTGTAATGATCGGTCGTTGCTTTGTTTTGCTGCGTTTAAATAAGTCAATGAACGCGTTGACCGAATTCTGGAACTGGACATCAACGCGGTTAAATTTCAATAGGAGCCATAGACATTCCAATCTCGTATGTTCCTGGTTTTTCTCAGCATTTCCAGAAGTTCCCAATAATATCTTCAAGTAGAACATCACCGCCTTCCCTATCCTTACCACGTAAGCGTACTTCTGTGTCTTTGTTTCTCGATAAGAAAGGCTTAATCGAATGAAAGTTGCTTTCGACTTGCGTCCTTCTTACTGAGCCTAGTTTTCGACTCTTACATCGAAATTTGATGGAACGCCTTATACAATTTTCGAGGGGGGCATCTTATTTTTCGCATGAAAAATTGTGATTTAAAGCACCAGATCAGACGGTGATTATAATTGATTTAGAAATGGATTATCCTCCCGCCTAATTTACGAAACTTTTAAAAATCAAGGTGAAATTTCAGGTTCTCGCGGCGGCCGTTATAACAATGACTGTCTGCTACTATCTTGCGCCGTGTTGTCTGGTACACGCTTACCAACGTTTCAAAAAATAAACATAACCATTCTGCCACTCAATTTGTGTCACTGTAAATAGTGGTTTTTTAACTTTGTGGGTAAATACATTAATTAAAAGCGTTTTAAAGGTCTTTCGAGTAAAATATTTGAATATGAGACGGAAATAAGTTGTAAATTCTGCACAAGACATTACATAACGATGGTTTTTGTTGTTTATATGGGCCACGTATTATCGTCGACGTAACTTTGTGAAAGAGGTTACGAATTTGTAACTTTGATCTGAGGGGCGAAGAAAGCTTACAAAATTTTGACAGTGAAATCTCTGGACAAGCGGACACTTGGAAAACGTAGTAGGAAATTGTAGGATAATTTGAAGATGGAAATGTTTTATTTTTTATAAATTAAACAGATGTAAATATATACATATAATAGTACAGACTAATCACACACAGAGAACATTGGATCCACAAAGCAGTTCCGGGAATCTTTATCGGGTCTCTGCCCCACTTTCTAAGCCAGGAAAAGACCCGCCTAATTTAGTCCGAACAAGAAATGGAACGGACGTTAAGCGTCCGACCACCGAGCAGACACTGGCTCACTCTGTCTAGGATTTGAGGTTTTCACGGCATCTCTTCTGGATTGTTGCCCAGTGGGTCTGGTAAAAATTTACCGATGTCTCAGAGGTTTCTCCTGCCTCCATCATCAGGGCGATGAATACCTTGATGATGGATACAGCAAAGACCTCTTGAACTTCGGTAAACTTCTACCAGATTACACGTTGCAACAACCCAGAAGACAGCCATCTTCTGGCTCTCACTGGTCCCCGCATAACATAGCAAAACAGAGAAAGACCAGGGCACACTGTGACGGGGAAAAGTTAAGATTAGAACAGATATATAAAATCTGATACCGTGATACTTATAATACGATTCATAGAGAATAAATCGTGGCAGACCTGAGCAGAGATTTGTTATAATTTATTAAATAATTATAAATCTTGTAGCCTGTAAAGATGGTAAAACATGAAACGTATGCATTCTGTAACTCAGCACCCCTATTTATTAATCTGTAGATTCTTGAGGTGGTAAAAATGTGTGTGTGAACGTCACAGTTACAACAAACATCAAGTGTCTGTAAACTTTAGGCCTGTAAATACAGGCAACTCTCGGTTTAAGAACGTTCGATTTACGAACATTCGCTATAACGAACGTCACAACTCATTCAAAATTTCTTAAAGTCGCCAATAGATAGAGATCCTTATAAAACGAAATGCTAAACGTATAGTGAACATAATTGTAAGATTTAAATAAATAAACTTTTAAAAATGTATTTATTACAATAATTATCATAAAATTATTATATGATAATAATACTGAACTGTTAATAAAACTAATTTAGTCAGTAAAAAATGTTGGTTTACATGCCACGCCGCGTAGAATGTTTTCTCGTGGGAAAGAAATCGGTGATTCCTCTTATTATAATATATAATAATATCGTAAAAGCTCAGGAATGCAAGATACACATAACGAACAACGTCTTGGAACGGAACTCGTTTGTAAACCGAGAGTTGCCCGTAGAACAATCTAAGTAATCACGTGATATTCTACGTAAGAAACGGAATTACTGTTGGGGCCCTTCTTTACCGTAGTTGGTACTTAAATCGCCAATGTTGGTACTGCCAGGATTGAAGTGTATCTGTATTTTTGTATTTTCTGGAGTGACGTTTTGATCAGGAGACGATTCGGAGTCCATGTCAGTACGTTCTCCTTCTATAGCTGCGATACAAAGATATTTAATCTGGTTTTCCATGTCTCTAAGAAGAACATCTTTCTCCAGCTCCCTCACGTTGGAATGATGAATATCGTTCTTCAACTTTCTTACACAATCCATGAGCTTCCCATACTCACTTTCCATTTCTGTAAACATCTCAACTTCCTCCGCCATCTGCTGTTTAGCTTTGTAACTATTATCATCATACTTCAAAGTTTTTATACAGTCTGTTAGCTCTTTATTTCGGCTCTGCATATCTTCCATAGCCTTATCCTGCTCCAGAAACTTCTCCTTAGCTTCAATAGCTTCATTCTCTAGTCTCCTGATGTATTCAGACAAATTTTTAATTTTTCCCTCCAGACGTGTTATAACCTCAATCTGCTCCTTCTCCGCCATCTTATTGTCTCTAATAACTCGTTCCAAGCTTCTGATACGTCGTAGTTGTCTCTTATGTTGACTGTCCGCATCCTTGATAATTTCGTCTTGATCCCTCTCCCTCTGTTGGTACTGAGTAATCTCTTCTTGTAACTTTGTTATATATTCCTGCATCGCCTCATTTTCGCACTTAATTTGTTTAATTATATCGTTCTGGTCCAACTGCTTCTGTTTATACTCGAAAAGCTGAAGTTTGTGAAGTCTCAAAATGCTTTCCTTCTTAACAAAGGCTTGACTACAATCGACGACTCGAGTCTGAAGTTGTATCTGCGAAACATTGCAACCAGTCAGAAACAAATTGTCGTATTAAAACAAAAATCAAACACTTTTCGTATTAAATAACTGGATGACAGAGAAAAAGATACACTAAAGCAATTTTTCAACAGTGATTCTCAACTGTCTGCTGCTTTAGGCGCTCGATAAAAATAATACGAGGGTCGCTCATTAAGTAATGCCCCACATTTTTTTCCTCAGAACATATTTATTCAAGATGACTCAAATTTAGTGACAATATAAATCAATGTTTCCTTTACACATACTATTTTTCCACATAGTCCCCATCAAAGGGTGGATGGGGCAGCACCGTTCAACCAAATTTGGTGATTTCTTCCCGGGTTCTCAGACTTGTGTGAGGGCGTGCATTGTCGTGCAGGAGCAAAATTTCTGCTGGATGCTTGTGAGGCCGAACTCGTCGAAAACGCTTCTTGAGGGTTTTCAGGGTCCTGATGTACGCGTCTGAATTGATGGTCGCACCTCTTGGCATCACATCCACAAGAATGACCCCATCACTGTCCCAAAAGACAGTCATCATGACTTTTCCGGCGGAGGGAGTTGTCTTGGATTTCTTCTTTCTCGGTGATTGAGGCTGATGCCACTCCATTGACTGCCTTTTTGTCTCTGGCTCAAAGTGGTGTATCCAGGTTTCGTCACCTGTAATGATCCGGGACAGAAAGACCTCTCCCTCAGCATCAAAACGCTCCAACAATTCAGAAGAAATCGTTTTCCTTTGAATCCTGTGGTCTGCTGTGAGACTTCGTGGAACCCATCTTGCGCACACCTTCGAATATGCGAGAGCCTGGATAATTGCAATCACACTTCCATTGCTGACTGAAAGCTGTTGGGCCAATTGTCGAGTTGTGATGCGCCGATCCTCACGAATAATGGCATCCGCGCGGTTCAACATGTCTGGAGTGGTGACTGTGACAGGACGCCCAGAGCGCGGCAGATCACGGAGCTCGGTTTCTTCACTTCCTGAAGCTTTAACTCTCTTAGCCCAGCGACCAACGGTGCTCCTATCGACTGCACAGCTTCCATACACAGCACACCAACGTTTATGAATGTTCACCACCGTTTCTTTTTCAGCAACAAGGAATTCAATTACAGCTCGTTGCTTGTACCGAGAGTCGTTCACAGACGCCATTTTAACAGTTCACTACAGCTCCGCTATCGGTTGGAATCATTTGAAACTCCGTACACGAACGCGGGAAACATCAAATCTCAAGCATGTAAAAGTACACTTTTCTATCTTCATTATTGGCTGAGAAAAAAAATGTGGGGCATTACTTAATGAGCGACCCTCGTAATAATAATTATCATTGTTATTATCTGTGGCTCTACAGCCCGTCACGAGCCTTGGTCTTCTCCTATATGGGAGGTCACTTGATGTAGTTGTACATTTTGAGGGGCGAGTGATCAGCTCGTTGTTCGATGATTAGAATAGAGAACTAAAATATTTTAAGAGTACGCCTGTCTTTAAGCAGAGCCATTAATTGTATTAAATAGTAAAAATTTCCTTTAAAAAGACGAAGTTTTAATACAGATATGAATTCCAGATTAATAAATGCAGAAGTTTCCTTCCTTTTTGTAATTGTACCTCCCTCAGATTAGCGTAGACTTTATCGGACTTCACCTCTCTTCGTGTGTGGCGAAAAGAACGCCTAGACCAGTTCTTCAAATTTAAAATCAATATATTTTAGGTTTATAAAGTAGGCGATGTGAAGACTCGATGTGGGTTTATATGGTAATTCCCACTTAAGAGTGTACCATAAAAGAATCAACTTTTCTGGGAAGAGAGGAAAGCAAAACTGTATTATAGTTTACCATTACTTTATTGTTAATCCTTGAATTAACGGAATAAACTGGCTAAGAGAGTCTGGGCATTATGAGAGGGAAGATGGGATAGGTTGGTTCTTTTCTGAAGCTTGTTCATATATTTATGTCTGATTTCGATATTTTGTCAGACGAGTAAAAGCCGGTTGATCAGAGGGTACTACAAACATTTTCAAAATTTTGTAACTTTCAGGTTGGTGGTAATAAGCATACACGCCCAAAAATGTGCAGGATTAACTTACAAATGAATCTATGACAAGTAATGTTTCTGCAGTACTTAAACTCCGCCAAAGCTAACTTTCGTCATACGACGAAAAATTTCAAGTTTACACGTCGGTGAACATGACGTTGGCTGTTTTCTGGATCGTAGCGCCGTGTAGTCTGGTATAATTAAGTTTACCATCGTTCTTGAGGTAGTTTCAGAATCACTAGAAAGCTTCTACCATCCTACACGGTGTTACAACCCAGAAGACAACCGCCTTTCTTCCTATCTTACTCACTCCTTCATAATACAGACTTTATTTCTCCCTCAGGACTCCGTTAAATTCCTCTATTTACTGATACACGATCTGCAGATGATAGAATGAAGTGGCTTACCTGTGTGTCCTCAGACTTGGATGACGGCGAGATAAAAGGGTTCTTCAGTCGCTCTACAAGCATTTCCGTTTCCTCTGCTGCACCACGCAGATCATGCGTCGGCTGGCTAGCTATACTGACGTCCACGTAGGTCACTTGTTCACGCTGCGCCTTGATGACGTCCCTTTCTGCTGACAAGATGGCTACCTGCGTGCGCAACGCTAGCAAAGCTTCTTCAATACTTAAATCCTCACAGAATTCAGCTTGTATTCTGTTACGTTCAGATATCATTTCATCCATTTTTACTTTCATTGAATTGCACTCAATACTTAATACATCAGCTTCAACATCTCTGGCAGAGATTCTTTCGACTTCCTCCTTCAGGTCCTCGATTTCTGATAACAGCGACTCTATGGTTTTGTTCATCTCCAGCGACTGCCGCATTAGTCTACCATTTTCTTCAACAAAATCATCATGACTTAACTTCAAGACGTCCCTTTCAGCTGACAAAATAACCACCTCCTTGCGCATTGCGAGCAAAGATTCTTCGACACTTAAATCATCACAGAATTCAGCTTGTATTTTGTTACGTTCATTTAGCATTAAATCCAAGTTTACTCTTATTGAATTGCACTCATTTCTTAATGTATCAGCATCAAATTCTCTAGCAGAAGCACTTACGTATTCCTGCATAAGGACCTCAATCTCTGATAACAGCGACTCTACGGTTTTGTTCATTTCCAGCGAATGCCGTTTTAGTCTATCATTTTCTTCAACAATATCATCATGACTTGTCTTCAAGACGTCCTTTTCTGCTGAAATGATGGCTACTTTCTTCCGATTTGCGAGAAAAGTTTCATCGATACTTAAATCATCACAGAATTCAGATTGTATTTTGTTACGTTCAGTTACCATTTCATCCACTTCTCCTCTTATTGAATAGCACTCAATTCTTAATGTATTAGCATCAACTTCTCTGGCAGAAGATCTTTCGAATTCCTCCTTCAGGTCCTCAATCTCTGATAACAGCGACTCTACGGTTTTGTTCATTTCCAGCGACTGCCGTTTTAGTCTATCATTTTCTTCAACAATATCATCATGACTTGTCTTCAAGACGTCCCTTTCTGCTGAAATGATGGCTATTTTCTTCCGATTTGCGAGAAAAGTTTCTTCTATACTTAAATCATCACAGAATTCAGATTGTATTGTGTTTCGTTCAGTTACCATCTCATCCATCTTTCCTTTTATTGAATGGCACTCAATTCTTAATGTATTAGCATTGCCGTTTTAGTCTATC
>NW_019060506.1:449432-469347 GCF_000696155.1 Zootermopsis nevadensis | reverse complement strand
AATTCTGATGTCCCGAGAGAAATGACAACCAAGGAATTGCAAGAATATATCAACCACATAGAAATTGGAATAGCAGGTTATGAGAGAATAGACCCAAATTTCGATAGAAATTCTAAAGTAAACCCCTGCTAGAGCTTCCGAACTATCACCGAAACAAATAAGATTCGTTGAAGAGTCAGATGATGAAGATGAGCCATCTCCTTCATCCTTCCTACTATAAACATATCAATTTTCAAATTTATATTCACCAATCACTATAAACTGAAGACGAAAATATTTTAAGGTACGCAATGTGTGTACTACTGATATTCATTTTACTTTCATATCATTTTCTTATTCCTAGCACTATTGTGCACTTACTATATGATAGTGTAAACATCTTATTAGGCTTTGATATGCATTTTCAAGTGAAAAAGGCAAAGATCCGCTGTTCGGCGGGGTCTGGTCCCTAACCCACCGTATGTGCAGTGCCCTACTGTATTCCGAAACTTGACGACTATTGTCAGAACATTTTCATTTGCTACACACCAATAAGTAAAAATATAGCAGTCCTTTGTAAACACATGATTTTATTACACATAAACACATTTTTATAAGCCTAAACAATATCAATGGACAAACATGCAAAATAAAGCTACAGACTAACATATCAAAATAAGTTCTTGCAAATTTAATTTTAGTAGTGTTCTGTAGTGTAATCAAAATTTTTAATCAAGAACATTTTGTCTTCACATTGAAATTCTCTCTGAAGAGATAAATGAATATTACTGCAGTAAGTTAATAAATAAATACATATAAAAATCTGCACTAAATCAGAATTAACTAGAGAATAATATTTTTAAATTTACTTTGGTAAAAGTTCCGTAATTACTTTGTATGCATACAAGGTGAGTCAGAAGTATGTTTACAAACTTTGTGTGCGTGTTCCAGGATCAAAAATAAGAAAAATGTCCCTATGAACATGTGGGCGCAAATGTTTCGTTTTCAAAATGATAGCCAAAAATAAGTTTCAATGAATGACTTTATTGCCAAGTACGAATAAGGACAAGGATGTTTCTTTACAACAGATGCTCAAATGTTGGTCCTCCATTTTCACACATGCCTGAGCACAACGTACACAAGACTGACGTATTCGTTCGTACACACCAGGGTTTCCTCGAATCATCTGGCATGCATTCTGCACACATTCCCATAAGTCGTCTTCATTGTTTTTGGGTGTTGCATAAACGACAGACTTCAAGGGACCATACAAATAAAAGTCCAATGGAGTCAGGTCCAGTGACCTCGATGGCCATGCCCCTGGGCCACCGTGTCCAATCTGTCGCTGAGGGGACTGTTCATTGAGATATCTGACGCGACGGGAGAACTGTGCTGGGGCTCCGTTGTGCATAAACCACATTTGTCTTCTTGTATTCAGTGGTACATCTTGAAGGAGACGTGGCAAGTGTCTTCTTAAGAATCACCGATATGAAAGTCCTCTTCGACGCAATGGAAGCATGTGTGGACCAATAAGCATGTCGCTAACAATTCCTGCCCAAACGTTAATTGAAAATCTTTGCTGGAAGCTGGATTCACTTTGATATAAAGTCAATTCATTGAAACTTATTTTTGGATATTATCTCGAAAATGAAATATTTGCGACCCCATGTTCATAGGAACATTTTTCTTATTTTTGATCCTGGAACACGCACACGAGGCTTGTAAATATATGTAATTGTGTATTGTAAGGACCACTGTCACCGGGTGCAAACCCAATTGCAGTAAATAAATTAATACTTCTGACTCACCCTGTATTTGTCATTATCTGGATTCTTATCTTCCCTGCCATTCTTCCTTTCATATTGCAGTTTTTATATCAATTTTTCAAAGTGTTGAGACCGCCGTCGAAAATTATCGGAAATCTTTAACCCGTGATTAAAGAAAGAATCAGTAAATTATTGAGGGTACTAGAATTGCAATTGGTTATACTAATTGGTCACCACTACATTTATTGTAATTTATTATTGTTTATTTTTTAAATTTTCTTTTGTGCAAGCACAAGCTGTTTGTTATTGTAAGAGTGAAATGATGTGTTGTCAATGTTAAAACTTGGTTTACGCTTTGGAGTCAAATCCTAATAAGTGGTCAGTGGAGCTTGGCAGATTCAAAGTCTCAGGGATAAGTAGTCCTAATTATTATTGTCAGGATGTTGAATCTACTGTCCACCGACCAGGATAAAATCCCTGCTAGTAATTTGATATACGCGCATGCGCAAGATTTCGCGGTGAGTGACGAGTTGCTACTAGCCATCTTAAAAGCATTCGTTCCACAACCACTGAACGAACAACAGACGACAGGCTTTCATGTGTTCTAATGTGTATAGCTTTAAGATTACCTCACAGAGGCATAGTGATTTAATCTAGAATATTATCACAACACCCACAGAACACATTAGAGGTGCACTCACTACACGCTACTCTCAACTGCTTGATGTTTTCAGTCTGTGTGTAATACTGTAAAACTCTGGCGTGTCACACTTCCCACCAATAGCAGCCCTCGAGTCCACATGATAGGAAACATGGCAGGGATTTTATCCTGGCCGGTAGACAGTAGGATGTTAGTGTGACCTGAAGATATAACTTAGAGGAGTCACATGCATGCAGAATTTGCTTGCATTTGTATAAATTTTTGACAATTTTCTTAGGGTTAAATAATTCAAGGTCAATTTTTCTCATACACACCTTCACACTAGTGTAAACTGTCGATGTTGAACATTTCTGGATACATAGTTTGTTTAATCAGATAAGATAGTATCCAATGAAGATTTCTGTCTTCTGGGTTGTTGCGCCGCGTAGTTTGGTAGATGTCCACCAATGTTTCAGAGGTCATGGTGCCTCCGTCAAAAGGGCAATTCATACTCACCGCTGTGAAAACCTCAAATCCTACATGACATCCTATCATTATACACATTTATACATAGAAACACACTTGTACTACAATACTGGGGTACTGGATACGCCCTGTTCTTCCAGTGCCTGAACACTGAGCACTGGGTGTCCCAACTTTTCGTTGGCTTGATCTTTAGACATTCGGTTGGAATCCTTGGACGACGGATCGGCCCGTCGCAAGGCCTCTACCTATACACACGACAACACAACACAAAAGAAACACAGACCAACATCAATGGCTTGAGTGGGATTTGAACCACGGTCCCAGCGCCCATGTGGCCACTATTTTTTATTTAGTGTTCTGTCTGACGACAGGTCCATATGAACAGGATCCTTCCATCCTTTTCTCGGACTGGGACCTGTTCATATACGTTCTTGGCAGATGATCCAGAAGTGGTTTGCCATTGCCTTCTCCTGTATGTGAATGGAGTAATTGTTGGGATGCCACGGAGAAACCCCCGGAGGAAAACTCTGTGTTGCCTAGACCATGGCCTTGCCCACTACTACAATGAAAGTAAAACAGTAAAGCATCCTGCTAAATGCCTATGCAGGCACTTGGAGGGAGCGGAGATATACCTCCTACTCTTTCTTGACCTCAGCACCAGATGGTGGTGAGTGGTCAGCATCACGCTCCGGCCGTGCTTTACCCCCAGGAAAGGATCCTGGTACCCATTCGACAGGAGGCTGGGTGGGTCCCAGAAGGGGGGTTGGTCAAGTGTTTTAACCCCCTTCCTTTCATTGTATGCCGAGTAAACAGATGACGAATCCTAGGTAACCATTGTTGTTTATTTGTTGATATTCAACTTACACATTCTTGTGACCTGTCTTCGTTACACTTTTTTGCCGAATGACCTTGATAGACGAAAGGAGCACTTTGCTCTAGTAATAACTACAATAATGGCAGTACATGATATGAAGGCATGTGGTAATAATAATGAGGACGACAACTGAAATTGTAGCAATCTCCTTCCAGCACTGTAAAATAAAAACAAAGGCATGAAATAGCATTATGTTTATGACGTTACATCAGTATCATCTCATTAGAATCTGGCAACAACTTTATAAATCAGCATCAATTATAAATGATACCGAAACTGCAGGATATCAAAATTAGATATACACTTACCTTGACAAGCGACGAGACGTATTCGGAATTGGTGTATTTGAAAAGTTGGGGCCAAGCTATAAGTAACAGAAAACTAGTTGAAACGTTGTAAATTCCTCGAAAAGAACGAGTTAAGTCAAAGTTTCCCAACTTCTCCTCTGAAATATTTTGAAGTATTTGTGGTTCAATAACCACGTAGCTACAGATTCTGAAGCATATAGCATAATAGCTAAAAACCTGGGGACAAAAAACACAAGGATAAAATTACAATCACTGAAAGAATTAAGTGCATTAGACTTCATTCAAGCAGAATTACCAATTAAAAAATTACCCTGTAGGTGCTTTAATTGTTATTTAACTTATCCAAAAGCATGAGTAACTGAACAATGAACAGGATGAAAAGAAATTGGGTAGGAAGCAGCAAAGTTTAATAACTAACTAACTAGCTAGATGGCTTATGGAACCCGAAGGTTCATCACCAAATTAACCAAAGCCCTCCACCGGACACTGTCCCGGACCAACAAAATCCATTCCCCTTCAACTCTTCCCCAATTACCTATTCTCAAACGCCTGTAATCTGTGTTATTCCATCAGAGTGAGAGACCATGGAAACAAAGTGACATCTATAATATCAGAACAGGTGTCTTACGTAGTTTGCAAATCACGTCTTTCAAACACCAATGACCGTCTTAGAAATATACTTCTTGTATCTTAACTATTAATGTGAATATGAAATGGTTCAAGGCAATACTACTTTTATTTAATCTATATTATCTCAAGTCAGAGTAGAGAATCTCACCAGAAGAATGGGCAGCAATATAACATCAAATGCACTATCCTCGTATTTTCCCTTTAAGACCACAAAATCCATTATCCATTTTATGGTGTAGAAAAATATGAATGCTACGAACATGCATTCACAGACTGTAACAAAGTAGTCATACACGGTCACAAGTCGATGGAGTTTCACTGGAAAGAGCAAGTATGCTGTTACAATTCCTTCTGTTGGTTCGTTCTCAAAAACAAGCCTGTTAATAAAGACATAAGAAGTTCAGTAATCACCAATTGGTTAAGCTGTACTCTTGGGTGGCACTAACAAGATATGTTTTAGTTATAATGCACATGCATGTATTCAGGCCCATATATAATAAGGGGCTTAAGATAATTTAATAAATGAAAAATACACAGTGTTCCAGAAATTCCAGGGAATTTCCTGACAAGCTAAGAAACTATTACTTTATCAAGAGAGACTTCGTTTCATGGGGCTGATTTTTTTTAGTAATATTGCAGGACCCCATTGGTCTTCATGTTCATTCACTGGAGACCAATGGCAGGAAATTTCACACCATATTTATTTATTGTCATAATTTGTTTTGCCTTGTTTTTAATTAAATATTTACTGTATTCAAAAATGTTTAAAATTAAAATTGTAGACCTGATTGAGATCTATATTTTATGTTCTGTATCATTATTTTCGTACGGTGAGCCATTTTTGGAAAACTGGTATAGCATTTGATATGATGTTCATGAAAAACAGAAGTTATGTCATGTGATACAAATCTCAAATTTAATTTGCCAGATTTTTGATGTTAATACGTGGATAGGCATGATCGTCCTGTTATGCGAGTTTATCGAAAGGATGCATAAAATGGTTAATATTAAAGATATTCAACATAATTGTGACTGTGTTGCACATTCTTTTATGAGCTGTTTTATATGTATTTATATTGACTTGTAAACTAGTTTCTTTGTTAGCCTGTAAACAGCCTATAAGAGATTCTTCATTGTATTTATACTCTCACTCAAATTAACATAATTCCAACTTACACTGTCTGTGTCATTTAACTTGGTTTATAGCAGATTTGGGTCCACGAGGGGGTAAAGTTAGTATGACATCCTTTTTCCATACCCTGATAAATGCTACGTCTCGCGCCATGTATGGGACCGGTGTCAACCCAGCATCGTGAGGAAATTGGGGAGCTACAATGAGTAGCGTAATCCGGTCAGGAAAGCTAGCAATGGCTGGGGGTTCGTCGTGCTGACCACACGTCACCCTATATCTGGTTGGATGATCGTTCACCTCTGCTTAGGCATGTGAACATGAGGCCAGCAGTAAAGCTAGTCGACTTTGGCTCTCTGGAGCTGTTACGCCACGGATAATAATTATTATTTTTATTGATAAGTGCTACTGTCCAAAATAACATTCCTCATTGAAATAAGCAGTGTATGTACCACAGATATGTAGCAATGGGGCAACAATATACCAGTCAAGAAGCATTTTGTAAATTGGGGCCATGTTAATTAACTAGATGGCTGACTGAACCAGAAGGTTCATCACCGAATTAACTAAAGCCCTCCACCGGACCCTGTCCTGGGCCAACAAAATGCAGTCTCCTTCAACTCCTATCTCCCACAGACCCCCCCCTGATATTATCCTCCCATCTACGTCTAGGTCTCCCCAGCAGTCTCTTCCCCTCAGGTTTCCCAATATCAAGCTGAACCAAAATCACTTCTATTGAGAGCAGATGCCAAGTAAATTGATGCAGACAACACCTGATTGCAGACCTAACATTTCCAGCCCCACTTGATTCTCCTGGACCCTCCTGATGGCAAAGTACATTACACAGAAAATATAAATATCTGTGATAAAGATAAGAATTTGAAAGTGAGAACTTACTTCACAATGAAGATTGCATCGACATTTGCATTATAGACCATTAGGTCAATGAAAATGGCTCTTGTTCTTCCTGTAACCCACTGATTATTCTTCAAGGTAAGCAATTTCTCAATGGTTTCGCTACGGTTGAGTGACAGATCTTCATAATATCCTCCGCCACTATACAAGGAAAATTTTCCCTGATGACTGGAACCACCCAGTTCTTCTGCAGTGGAATAAGTCCACCTGTAGTCAGAAACAGTAAATTAGTCTGCAAGTCGTCGAAGTGGCCGCGTTGTCTTAGGCGAGGATCTTGTGCAGCTTGGTCACTGGGACCGTGGGTTCAAATCCCACTCAAGCCATGGATGTTTGTCCGCGTTTTTCTGTGTTGTGCTGACCTGTGTACAGGTAGATTCCTTGCGACGGGCCGATCCCTAGACCAAGGAGTCCTACCGAATGTCCATAGATCAAAGCCAACGAAAAATTAGGACTCGCAGTGCTCAGGCACTTAAAGAATGGATCGTCAATGTATCAAACTAAAGTAAATTAGTCTGCTTGTTTTAATTCTAATATACAAACACAGAAATATGAGTTCTGGTTGTGTACATCTGCGTTTAGAGGTTATTCAAAAAAGTAAGGAAGAATGGTTTATCCTTGCAATACACACACACCATAATATTACTTTCTTGAAGAAGTCCTAAAGAAATCAGAAAACTATGTTGTACCACACGGACAAAATGTATCTGCTAATAACAGTACCAATTCCTCAAGCACTTTCGTAGAGGCAGCTGTGTGGTGTTTACCATATCTTTCATATGTTTTCCTATAAACATAAAGGGAATATTTTTATTTATATCAATAAAGTTGTCTGCTGAAATGTTAATTGAAAACTTACGCTGTCCCGTTTCCTGGCCCAAATGGTTTTGTATCTTCGTACCAACGTGAATATAATTCATAACATAATTCGATTGATCGATTCAATGCTCGACGTACTACGCACGAATCATTTCTCACTCTCACCTGTAGACATCAAAGTATTACTTTCATTATAGTTACTCCAATACACACAAAAGTCCTATGCCTTATTAACGTGACACCTATTCATTAGAAATGCTGTATGATGAAACAGTTCATATGAATGTATCTTTTAATTACTGAATTCTCTATAATGTTTCTTGTATTCGCAAATAAATAAATCAGATAACTTATAAATCATAAATTATCAATAGAATTCTAACTTTATTTCACTCAAAATGTTTTGTTATAAAGGAAAATTTACAAACCTGTCGTAGGCGAGGTGCTCCAACCAGCTTACTATCTTGCAACACAAATGCTTGATGTGTATCATTTTCGGATTTCCCGTATATACTGTCGATCATTACAGTTTCTGCGAACTAAAAACAAAAGTAATTAATCGCGTGTAAAAACAAAGATCATAAAAGTTAAATATAGACTGTAAAATGCAGTGCATTCGAAACCATTATCTAAATATGAACTATCAGTCACTAAATCTTTATGATACATAATATTCTTAGAGTAGTTAATTTGCAGGTACTCAGATGATCAATGATCTTTTTAAGTAAATGTTGTGATGCTGAGAAAAGCCTGCCTGTTTCCAAGACCCATTTTAATGCTGTTCTTTTATATCTGCCAGTGTTTTCCAAGTGGGCTCTTTCTTTGAATTTTTCAATCAAAATTATGAACACGTTTCTTGAACATTATCTTTCCTATCCATTTCGCATTACATGGTTTCCTCATGCAAACAGTGCTGGGTGTTTAATATCAAAAAATTTCAATCCCTAATAAAATGTGCTATTTATTTCATCTTGAAGATAGACAGCAGTTGTTAATATTTGTAATAATAAGCCACAGACACTAAACAAGGGCGTTACCTTCATGACGTCTTCCCAAAAAATGAAGATTAAAATTTATACTATTTATTTGCAGCAAGATAGAAAAAGTATTCTAAAAATAGGAAGTGTTGCATAATGCTGTCAGGGAGATTAAATCTGGAAGACTGAGATTGGCAGGCCATACAAAAAGTATGCGGAAAGATGGAATTCATACACAATTTTATTTTGAAGATTTCATAGAAAGAGACCAGTTGGGAGCACCAGGTCAGATTTAGTTGTATGAATACTGACTTGAAAGTGATGTTAATTAACCTTCTCGTGCCATAATAGAAAACTTCTTTTACAGTTGGGTAACTTTTTTATATGAATGTTGTCGACTGCTTAATCACTTAATTAGCATATGAGTTTCTTAAATCATTTCATTATCTCCACATTACAGCATTTATGTATGTCCCAATCGCAAATTTATCTTAAATTCATACCTTCCAGAATTGAGTTATGGTTGATAAGTTTTTGAAGGTTCTTTCTGCAACACAATCACGAAACGTAGCATACATAAACGAATCATTAAGATGGTTTCTGCACCAATACCACATGTTGGGTGAAATCCCCAATGTTCCTGAAAAAATAAAGTGATATTTCGAAGAAATATAAACAATTCCAGTGGTAGAACTTAGATCACAGGTGATGACAGAGAAATTAAAAGAAGCGTGTTATTTAAAAAATTACAGACTTTAATCAAAGTTTAAATAAAATTATAACTTTCTCACTTTTTCAATTGGAATACATGCACTGAATCTTTTTCATAATTCCGGGCTGTGGCAAATACAACACATGGCATGTCTAAATGGTTACCAGGAAATCACATTTCTCAAAGAAGGCTTAGAGAAACTGGTGTAAAATATGTAACTCGTGAAGGTCTATAACTTTCATTTGGGAAATTATTTGTCTTATGTATTAATAGAAAAGAAAAACATCGTAATCCCTATAGAATTAACAACTGCACTATTAATTAACTTTATCGACAATGGAATTTATGATTCTGCAACATGTAGTATTTGTACCATTGTTTAGTTAAACAAGGGTTCATATGTATCTTAATTAAATGAATATCAAGATGAGTGAACTTTCCAAATCACAGAGAATTTGTTTTAATGTTTATATATTCCACTATTTGGGGCTAGGAGAGAAGACGATGGGACATGGAGAAAACTGCATAATGACGAGCTTAAAAATTTGTACTCCTCCAAAGCATTGTCAGGGTGATTAAGTCGAGAAGAATGAGATGGGCGGGGCATGTAGTGCCCATGGATGGGACAAGAGGTGTGCACCGGGTACTGGTTGGGAAGCCTGAGGGAAGAGACCTCTGGGGAGACCTAGACGTAGATGGGAGGATAATCTCAGGCGGGATCTATGGGAGATAGGAGTTGAAGGAGATTGGATTTTGTTGGCCCAGGACAGGGTCCGGTGGAGGGCTTTGGTTAATTCGGTGATGAACCTTCGGGTTCCGTAAGCCATCTGGTTGGTTGGGTCCACTATTTGGGAAGCCTGAGGGGAAGAGACCGCTGGGGAGACCTAGACGTAGATGGGAGGATAATCTCAGGCGGGATCTATGGGAGATAGGAGTTGAAGGAGATTGGATTTTGTTGGCCAAGGACAGGGTCCGGTGGAGGGCTTTGGTTAATTCGGTGATGAACCTTCGGGTTCCCTAAGCCATCTAGTTAGTTATGAATTCCAAATTTGACTACAGTTTTCCTTTCCTGTTAAATCCACATTCTGATAAAGCAGCGCTCACGAGGTGCTAATGTTACGTAATGAGAGTGGGTAAATGATCCTATTTGTACATAATAACATAAAAACGAAAATAGGACTTGACTTTGTAGGCAGTACAAGTACCTGTTTTATTAAACACTCTTGGTAGTAGCACCCTGTCTGAGTATCAGTTACACTGTACTCCTGGTAATATCATGTGAGTCAAAATTTACTTACCTATTATCATTATGAAGAGGAAGATAAAGGACAGGATGAATTTTATGTCACTGGATATGGTCCCTCTCTTGTTAGTCTTTATAAATGCAAGAAATTTCTGCTTCATTCCTAAAACACAAAGCACTTCGTATCAGTTCTGAGAATTATTATAGGCATATTTATTGGGCCTTGTGCACAGCATCGGATAAAAAATGTATAAGACATGCCTTGATTTCATTTGTCTTTGGAATTTGGTATTAGCAAAACGTATGTTCTTGAGGTACCATATTAATCAGGGCTGTGGAGTCAGAACTAAAACCTCCGATTCCTTAATAAAACCTCAGTATGTATTAATAATGGTAACCCTACTAAAATGGTAAATGGTACCATAAGATATTTAATCACCACCTCGTGAATCATCAGGCTACTTTTTGGCTCAACGCGTCATTGAATCTCCCTAAGCGTGAGGCCGTCGGCGTCTCAAATGTTAACGAATGTGGTATTAAGATTTTATTTCGATGTTCGAGTCGGAGTCGGTTCATTTTTACCGACTCCGACTGCACAGTCCTGATGTTAGTTACCATAAATACCCAGTTCAGGATCACGCTCCATACTTGGTCAAAGGGACATATGCGTGTACTAGACCAGAGGAAAGAAATCGTTTTTATAGAACGTAATGAAATGTTTTGCGCATGCGTGTCAAAGCTGCGTTACGGATCACGGCACAAAGTTTCAATAGCATAGCTTCCGCGGAAATACCATTACCACCGAACAGTAATGAAAGTCCTGACGCCGAAAGAAAGCGTGAATTTAAGCCAAGAATTTGCTGGGGTAAGAATTTATAATGCCTAATATAGGTATGTTTGTGTATTTTGTGAATTTTGTGACAAAGAAATAACAACTCTTTCCTCTGTAGAATATGAGGTTTTTACGGCGGTAAGTCTGAAGGTGACTGTCTTCTGAATTGTTGAGCCGTGTAATCTGGTAGACGTTTACCGACGTTTCAGAGCAAAACCCAGAAGGCAGCCATCTTCACCCTTTTCCTTATTCCAATATGGAGTCCTTTCCGGATCATTAATTTCCTAATTTAAAATAATTTTGAGGAGAAATTACAATCACATCGGACCATACAGAAAAACGCTGTGTTTTTAGTAGAATGAAATGGAAGACTTGATATGTGGTTTTATGATACTAGTAGGATTGTTAGTAAATTTTATCTTTGTCTGTACTTGTTCCCTTGAGTCACCATTCTCCATTCGAACTTCTTTTGTTTGGGAAGAGTCGTGTGGTTTGCCCTCAATAATGGAATGGTTATGCAACTTCAGTACAAGTTTTCAGACTCTGGGTGTCTGAGACCCCGTGGGCGATGAACTTACACCAGACGCAAAACTTTACTTGTGGAAGGTGTTGGTTGTCGCATCGTCGAATCGCTGTATCAGCTTAGGGGACAGAAGATAGCAGGCGCCTTTCCTTGTGTCGAAGTTCCGAAACTGTGTGACGTCACACCAAATTTAATTATAATTCGTGACGTAACCCGTTATTTAACTGATGATGAAGTCAAATTTGAATAGAGTTCTTAAAAACGGTTCATCGTACGAAAATAACTGCGCGTGACATGAAATGTGGACAACTTTATTTTATTTCGGACTTCTGTTGTTATGGTATTTACTGACGTAAATTATATATATATATATATATAATTAATTACTTGATGTCCAAGAGGCCTGTCATTTAATAAAGGACGAGTCAGAAACCTCTGGACTTCGTCTTCTCCTCAGGTACGAGGTTCTCACTCAGCCTCAGAAACGAGCGACTCCTCGTCTCTGCGGACGAAAGGCCTAAGCAGAGACGAGGGGAAATTTTGCATCTTTCCGTATTTAACAGGAAATGCAATTTCGTTTGCAGTCTTGCGACGAAACTCAGACGCCGCTGGACAAAGAATTCGAACGAGCTATTCCCGAGGACTTTCCGGTGGCCATAAATACAAGCAAATCGCATTAAATTTCTGATACGACCAGGAAGATTTACTTCGTAGATCTGAAGATACTTTTCTACTTTTCGTTGATGTATAAGTAAGAAACAATCACAGGATGATGAAGTGATGTCATTGCATTAAACATCTCCACGCAGGAGATTCGCTCCTCCGAAGCTAACAGCTGTTAAATCAGTAAAAGAACTTCATCTTTAATAAAACCCGAACACTCAATACTGCGTTACATGAGGCGACGAAAATTGAACTTTTAGTGAGAATGTTACCAACATATTAAAAACATATTATTCCGTGCATTAAATTGCTTCAATTAAGGCCCAGAATAACAGAGTTTTAATATATTTTATTTTTGTTAGAATTGTCAGATGAAAAAAAGGAAGTGATTTACTGACTAATCAAGTTTCGAGGGGTCACCGCAGTGGCGCCATGAATCATGTTTCAAGAAGGCAAGATGGCGGCCCTTCGTGACTAACAAGCAAGCAGACAACCACAATCGAAACTTAACAAGCCTAGAACCCGAACGAAATCACGCGTTACGTCGTACGAGTTTTGTCTTGCTGGAAGTTCGTTGTTCGCAAATAATGGCATTTTAAGTTCACAATTCGGCGAGTCTAAAGACGGCTTTCTTCCGGGCTGTTGTGTGGTACACGCTTATCGACCTGTCAGAAGAGCAATCGCCCTGATGATGGAGGCAGGAAGCGCCTCTGAAACGTCGGTAAACTTCAACCAGACCGCATGGCACAAAAGCCCAGAAGACAGCCATCATTTGTACTTTGTTTCGGGGAACCACCATTGCACTTTATCGCCAGTATCTGGCTCAGACTTGTGTTCCATTCAAGATCGAGCTGAATGAGTTGTCGTATCCCTGGCAGGGAATCGTTGGGCCCTTGACTCCCCGCGTCAGGATACGAACTGTAGATCTGCCGGGCGGATGCAAACTTATCTGGTGGCCTTGGAGCTATTGAGTAGGGCAGCGTTTAATCTTCAATCGACTATATAAAGATTCTTTTATTACGTGATATTAAAATGAAGATGGTTATACAGCAATAGTAGTTGTGATGAGACGCTGGATCCTTGACTGCGACGACCAAATCGTGAAGACCGGTGACAGCGTGGACCCTCTTGTCATATATCGACCCTTCACACATGTAATTGTGTATGACCTCATGTATTGTTTGATACTTTTAGTTCTTATTATTAATATATACTTGTAATTGTCAACATATTGTAAGGGTCAGTGAGCTACAGGCCAGACTGTGGAGATAATGAATCATCAAAATGATAAGAAGATTGCTATACAAAAATCCGATTATACTAATACCCCGCGCGTCTCTAATTAAGTGTCACCCTACGGTAAACCCCGGCACCTGTTGATGAGTATTTGCCCCTCCGGCACAGGACGCACTTTTAATCCCCTTTATAACCCACTGTCTGTAAACACAACGCGGACTACACCGGAATTTACTACCGAACGTTGCGTTCTACTCTGCATCACGCCTAACACAGTCTTGCTCCATAGTTTACTGACTCGAGCTACTATAAACTGGTGTAATTTTATTTCAATAAACAACTATATATATCTCTACTGTGTTGCTACAAGTGGGCTTCAATATCAATTCTTAAGTGTCCATCGCACCCAATCAACAGACTTCCGCTCGGTCTGCGCTCGCGTATCCCATCACCATCCTTCGGGATACAACAGTATTTTAAAAGTCTGTAATCTACAAAGTTGCCTCATGAAAGATAACCCGACTACATGAAAGTCATTGAGGATACTTTATATGAAAGTTTGTACATAAGATGGTACTGTAAAAATATATGGAGGAAAAGGTAAGCTCTTTTACGACACAAATTATTGGCAAGTGCATCATTAAGCACTTATATAATTCTTCTGAAATATAACAATAGGATGTCTTCTAGATCAGTGTTTTGGGTAACTTATGCAGATAATTAGAAATGACCAAATAGTTGGTTCTTCTTAATTGTATGCATCAAACATAATGATTGTGTTTTTTTCTTAAAGGAAACCCAAAAAATTATTATAAACATAGGGTTGCAACCACTTGATTAGTGAGACTTGGAAGCATCAGTAAATCAAATGAGACAAGTAAAACAGCTTATTAAAAGCACATTCATTTTTGTACTTAAGCATAGTTTAACAGCATCTTAACTTTTAAAAAGACTCCCCCCCCCCAATTCTTTTCTGAAAATGCTGCTTCTTCCATTGAGTGCATAAATGACCACTGATGCACCAAGAATTCCTGATAGTAGTGCAATGAAAAATTCCAGTCATATGTGCTACTGTTGTCCCAGCCACTGAATCAAATGCCATCAGTAAATCAAATGAGACACGTAAAACACCTTATTAGAAGCATATTCAGTTTTGTTCCTAAAAATACCTTAACATTATTTTAATGTTCTTAAAGTATTGGCAAAAGTTTCTGAAAATGTCGTCTGTTACTTTGAATGCGTAACTGATCTGTGGCACTGGTACACTGAAAATCTGCTGTTGTCGCAGCCGTTGAATCAAATGCCAAAGCTAGTCGTGGATGTTGACTCTTTCCAAGTAAATTATGCCCTTCAGATGTCCCCACAGTAGGAGATGGTAGATGTAAAATCTGGCCAGAGGCCGCAAAGTCAATTTGATTCATCTCATCCATCAGCATGTGTGATGAGAGTCCAGAAGCTGCTTTATGTTGTAAATAAGACGCCCTAAGAGTTGAAACACTAACTCATAAGGTGATATGAGGACATCACCTGTTATTCCTGTACAAATATTACTTTTGAATTAATGCTTCATTGCTGTAGCCACTGACAAGAAACTTGTGACCATTTCCAATTTCTATGTGGTTGATATATTCTTCCAATTCCTGGGTTGTCATTTCTCTCGGGACATCAGAATTATCATCAGGATGAGACTCCTCTTCTTGAGAAATCCTCCTTTGCTCTTCAAGCAGAAGAAGATCTTCATCAGATAAGGGCTGGTCATGATACCTAAGCAATTCTGCCACATCCTCAGGATCTACTTCCAACTCCAACTCCCTTGCCATTTCCACAACATTTGAAGTCACTTCCTCCACTGGATTTGCAAATCCTTCAAAATTGTCCATAAGTTCTGGAATTAGATTCTTTAAGAGGACTTTCATTAACTTCATCCCATGCATCTCTAATAGTTTTTATACCATCTAGAATGGCGAAACCTTTCCAAAATGCTTTTAATTTATTTTCTTTTGATGCTGCTGTGTATCACTGTCGAAGGCATTTATAGCCTTAGCGAAAGTTCTCCTTTCATAATACATTTTAAAGTTAGCAATTACACCTTGGTCCATAGGCTGCAGTAATGAAGTTGTATTTGCAGGCAGGAAAACAACATTTATCTCAGGATTGCACATGCCAATCAGAGCTCCAGGATGTCCTGGGTCATTATCAGAAAGAAGTAAAATCTTGAAAGGAATCTTCTTTTCCTTGCAGTAAGCTTCAGTCATCCATGCTCTGGCATTGGATTTATAACAAACTGGTAGGCTAGCTTTTCTATAATTCTTTAGTGCCCTAGGATTCTCGGCGTGATAAATGAGCATAGGCTTCAACTTACAATCACCAGCTGCATTAGCCCCTAACAAGAGTGTTAGCCTGTCTTTTGCAGCTTTGAATCCAGGCATTGACTTCTCTTCTTTGGCAATGTAAGTCCTGGATGGCATCTTTTTCCAATATAATGCAGTTTCATCCACATTAAAAATCCGTTCAAGATTTCTGTCTTCTGGTACCCTTTGGTATACTACATACTTATTACATTATAATTTGTATATTGAATGAAAGAGTAGAAATTCTTGTAGGATCTTGCTTCTTTCTGTTGTTATACATTTCTATGCGATGTTATTGGATACTATGATACAGGTTTATAAATCGTATACATTCCACAGTCCAAGCAGTCGAGAACACAGTTATGAACTCATCAGTATTCAAGATTGTTTGATATCCCAATTTCAGTTTTATATTTAGTTACATCGGAAATGTGTATATAATGCACAGTCCAAGCGGTCAAGGACAGTTAACGAACTCATCAGTATTCAAGAATTATTATATTTCTCAATTTCATTTTGATATTTAGTTAGCGAACATTAACTTGAATGAATGGAAAAGACAGCTATAGAATTTAAATACCTGCAGGTTTTATAATTTAGCTTTTACTGGCTTAAAAATTAAACTCTTGTCATTTTTGTATTTACCAGAGCTAAAGCTTTTAGGGTGCCGTTTCAGGCTTGGTACATGCAGGTCAGGACCTGCCATTTGATTCAACCATGACAGACTGGCTAAACTATACCCAAAGGAAGAATGGATGAGGGGAAAAAAGTGCAGGGAACTGCTTGCTTTCAACTGACCAAAGTTTACATTTTTAGAAGCCAGCCAATCAGAGAAGTTCTCAGGGGTGAGTCCTCATAACTAGAAGGGACTGACTGAAATGTGCCAGTCAGTTGTGGGGATTAGAAATCAAATCAGAAACTGAAAAGGGTGTTTCAGAAGCTGTGATCCTCCAAGATTTTTAAACTTGCACACGTTCACCTACCAGTTATAGTCGGTGCAGTAGTTTTTGGCCAGTGGAATTTTCAAGGGGAAGGCTAGGAGCGAGTCTCTTTTGCGATAGTATAATGCGGACTGCACCGAGGAGCTTATCGGACTGAACGCCCAAACAAAAGAAATGCACTGACCGTGCCACCTCAGGTACACAGAGTAGGCCCATCCGCTAGCTTCTCTACCGGCCGAAAACTCCCGCACCGACTATATTATACAGAGAAGAAATGTCTTCATAAATCAGTCAAATTTAAGACTAGAAAAGGATTTTAGAACCAATTTTAAGAAATTAACTGTTACAAATATTTCATAGTCATAAACTGAGGCAAGTGCTGTAAAATTTAAGTCATGTTAACTGGAGTTCATCAAACATTATGAACATTTATTTATATGCTTGATAAATAATGAGTGAGTGTTTTGTATGGTGAAATGTATGGCTTCTAGTGGTGACAGGCAGGCAAGTGTATCCAGTTTTAAGAGACATTCTAATTACAAACCTGGTTATAATTCATATGTGGTCGGTCATGGTGATATCTCTACTACTAATCAACACCACATCCAACCCTGAGATAGCTTAAGTCCATCGCTGACTCTAGTACCAGAAGAGTCTAACTAACCTACTCATGTAATATTAAAGGTGTGGAAGACTGCAGTTACATGGGATTCAAACTGGCAACCACAACCAAGGAATTATCAATCCAAATTGCTTTTTATTCCTGAGGAAATAGTACAAAAATGTACTTTTGTATGTTTAACAAGTAAAGGACTCCATAGGGCAGAGTCATTGAGAAGCTGATCATATGCTCTGCTGGTCAAGGTATTCTCTTCTCTTTATGCAAATGATTCATTAACTAATTTGCTATAGCACTGGGACTGGTAGTGCCTTGATCGCTCGGGCATTGGGATCGTTGGTTCAAATCCCGCTCGAGGCAGGGTTTTTGACCTCGTATTTGTGTGTTGTGTTGTCCTGTTGATTCCACGCCCATGAAAGGAGTCCTGCCATAAGTTGAAACACTCGTAATTTAAGGAGCAAACGTTACCCGGAACAGGTCAAAAGACGATGTCCATGAAAAAGATGAGAAGGTTTATTCGTTGTGATTGCAAATCAACATCGAAAACATTACGAACAATTTAAATTTCGTTAAATCCGTAAAGCATCAATCTCTTATAATTTTGGGGCTTCACAGTCCATACTCGGTAGTTTTCTTCTGTTTCGTTGGGGAAGAAAACGTTTTAGGCAGTGTTTGTGTTTTCTGTGTACTAGCTTTTTCTTTTATGTTCTCAAATATTTTGTCTCGTCCCTGTCTCTTTACAGACAACATTTGAGCTCGAAGACCATAAACATTTCAACCGACGTTGGTCTTCTCGGTGGTAAAGCCGCTGTGAACTTGCACGTTAATCCCGGCATCACAGTGCCTTAAGCCAGAGACAGAATGTTTCTTTGAAAATGTAATATCAATCTTCCTACGCGTTCAGACGGCTCTACAACCTTGGCGACCAATACCGAACTCTTCACCGCCGTGAGATCCTCAGATCTTGTATAAACATTTCTGTTCGCCATTCCCAAAGATCGCCGAACTATGTAAGTATAATGCTGCATCCCTTGCCCCAAAATTCGCGGGCCCAAGATTGCTTCGGGTTTTCCTTTGTCGTTCTTCATTCCCTCCAAGGAGACATGCTGTCATATTCTACGATCTCTTGCCAAAGTTCTCTTTTAACATTGATGTTTGCATAATCTTTTAAATTTCTTGTCATAAAGAGCAGGGCGTCCTTCGACCTCTTCAATTAATTGTTCGATATTCTCTTCTTGCAACATTCCTGACTTCTGTACTCGGCGAGCATAGAGAGAAAAATATGGAACAAAAGAGAACAAGAGAACGACTGTTTAGTCGTACGAGTGCGGTAGCCCTTAAACAACCTACCAACCAAATACCTGCCTGATCTGTACCAAATCACTGCTCATTGGAGTATTAACTATCACCAGAAACTTAATGTGGGAGTTAAACCACAGAGCTAAATTATATATTGTGAACTTATCAACGAACCCGATGAAGCAATCTGTCTCGATAAGATGATAGTCGCTTAGCAGGTGAAGAAGTTCCCCGCTTGCCACTATAGTAAAATAATTATTTAGTAATATTATTTAAATTATTAATCGAGCAGGAACAGTAGAGGGTATTTTCATTCCCAATGAGATGTACGCTCATGTGTGGGCTAAAAGGTTTTTTTTTACATCAATGTTAAATCTAGATAAGCAACAAAGTCACAACTGTACTCTGTATATAATATGAAAATGTTTCAAAATTCGAGTATCTGGGAACAATAACGAATATAAAACAGATTCGTGATGAAATTAGAAACAGAATATTAGTGTTGAGTTCGAAAATGTTATCATTCCGTCAGCTTTTCAAAAATTCGAATATCAGGATAAACAAGGGAATAATTAAGCCAGTTGCTTTGTATTGATGCGGAATTTTGAAGGAAAAACGCAAATTTAACTTTAAACTTAACCATATTTTGATATCTCACTTCCATTTCATTAGCTAATTAGAGTGTACTACAATTCTTTACAAAGTTTCTGACACGATTTGCCAAATTTCCTTTCATAACAAACAGACGGAAGATTTGTGATATTAATTACTATAAGTTCCTTTATGCATGATTTTCAACTTTACAACGCCTCCTCGATTTTTATGATGTAATTAAACAAGAAACGAATCAGAGACGAAAGAGGTTAATCGATTTTTTCTTTCTCTCATCCTCTATACTCGTACGTGTCGAGGTTTATTTATTCATTTTCTTGATCTATTTGGACAACGGTAGGACTCCTTGGATGAGTGATCAGCC
>NW_019060506.1:369513-436012 GCF_000696155.1 Zootermopsis nevadensis | reverse complement strand
AACATCGACCAGACTACACAGCGCAACAACCCAGAAGACAGAAATCTTCATACTCATCGCCCTGATGACGAAGGCAGTATGACCTCTGAAACGTTGGTAAACATCTACCAGACTACACAGCGCAACAGCCCAGAAGACAGAAATCTTCAAATTCCTTCTCGAGAAACTGATAGTCAAGAAATCTCCCATTCTTAACTTATCTGAGGGCTCATTACCGTGATCACATGAAGTGGCGGAATTGGCCACATTCTGAACCATATCAATCCATTCTACGTCTTCCCACAATATTTAATATTACTTTTCATATAATTTACCTTCTATGTCTAGATCTTCCAAGTGGACACTTCCCTTAGGCTTTCGAATCACATTTCTCGAAGCATTTCTTACCTTCCACATCAAATTCTTCCTCAGATTATCATCCTAATATTGCTACGGTGATAATACGTCAACCTTTCTTGTGCTAAATGTCACGCAACATAACCTGTCTTTTCATCTGATGCCAATCATGTGCGTGGTTGCAAGTATTTTACGTAAGATCGCTTTGCTGAGACACCGAGTGATGATGTCAGTAGTTTCAGACAACGCCGTGTGACACTCTTTTGTTCTGTGTTCCAGGATGTGGCAAAATGTGGAACATAACAAACTATCTTGTTTTGAACATGTGCATTGCGCACATACCCTTAACTTTATTCAACAGCAGCTCCAGATTTTTGTATTTGTTTAACAGGTGAGTTGCTTGCTCCAGCACTGAATTCAGTTAAACTCCATAAAGTACAGGTTATTCATAATTCCCTGACACATTACAAAATATCGCTAGTCTTCAATGGTGCAATGGATGGTAATATAGGACATGCCGATAGAAAGAGAAACTCTACAAGTTTATTTTACATCCCTTATAAATGCTCAATAACCATGCACTGCTTCGTTGGCCACCCCGATCACCTGACTTCACGACATGAGATTTTTTTCTTATGGGGTACGTTAAGGACCAGGTCTTTCTACCGCCTCTGCCGCGGGATCTGCCTGAGCTGCCATCTCACAAATCGATCGTGACATGCTGCAGCGGGTATGGGCGGAAATGGATTATCGGCTTGACGTCTGCCACGTCACAAAGGGCGAACACATAGAACATTTGTGAGGTATGTAAAATAAACTTGGGGAGTTTCTCTTTCTATTGGCATGTCCTATGTTACCATCCATTGCACCATTGAAGACTAGCGATATTTTGTAATGTGTCAGGGAATTATGAATAACCCTGTATATTGTTCAATTCCAGCCAGCGACATCGGCTGTACGGTCTGAGACCTTTCGGGTTCCATAAAAAACTGAGCGACTATTAGCTTCTCGATGTTGATTCTGCTTTGTGGAGTTAAAGAGTGCCATGAATGGCCGAGGTCGTAATATTTTAAAAAGGCAGCGGCTTCATTCGAACGCGGTGGAAAGAAGACGGACCAGCAAGACATTGAATTATGAACATGCCAGCGCAAAATTAAAGGAACAAAGTTCAAAGGGCATTGCGCCAGGATTCGTGTTCCTAATTCAGAAGTCCGAAAGAAAACGTATTAAGTAAAATGTCACTCTTATGGACATTTCTGCAACTGTTAAAAACAAAAACGAATCTCTATGACTAACTGGAGTTTATGTCGTGTCCGAATCCCAGGTTTTATCGCTAGCTACGGAGTTATGTAACAAGCATGAAATATTGCATTGTGGGATTTAAGAAATGTTCTTATAGCTTAATGGATTACGAAAAATATGTATAATATTAAAAGTACGTCAATTTGCCTACAGCTAACGCTAAAGAAAGACTTTCTATGTTTAGGGGTAGCAAAGTGTTTTAGTTCTGAATGGCTGAACCCAGGTGAACAGTTTTGTCTCGTATTTAAGTGGACATTTATAACGACATATCGTTGCTCAGCCAACCAACTTCATACATCCTCGTATCCGTTGTAAATAATTTCGTGAAACCGCGAAATCTTGACTTGTGTCCAGAAAATAAACTAAGGAAATATGGACACGTCTTCCGCGTATTTAAACTGGTAAATACTTCTAAGTATTTTTATTAAATTTCGTATGTGAGATTAATAAAAGGGGTCAGAAGTGGCCGCGCGGTCTGAGGCGTGGGCCTTGTACCGCTTGGTCGCTGGGACCGTGGGTTCGAATCCCACTCAAGCCATGGATGTTTTTCTGTGTTGTGCTGTCCTGTGTACAGGTAGAGGCCTTGCGACGGGCCGATCCCTCGTCCTACCGAATGTCTATAGATCAAGCCAACGAAAAGTTGGGACCCGCAGTGCTCAGGCATTTGAAGAACGGGTCGTTCCCAGTATCCCCAGAGATTAATAAATGAACTAAGTTATGAGCACGTAATTCTGATTGAAGTGAATCAATTAAATATTTCTGTGCTTCGTAGCAAAACAGCGCAACTCAGTAAACCAGAGGAACAGTTTAATTGGGTAACAGCTCACAAGAAACTCATTCTCCTTACTGCGGTAATGTTAAATTTCTCTTTTCAACGTAAATTTCCCAACACGAACAAATATAATCTCCCGTTACGTTACGGGCACTTTAATATGAGACCGTGGTGTAGGCGATCGCTCGAAACGCCATGGAAACAAACGAGTAAAACAGCGCTTAAAATTTCCATTAAATATATTTTACAATTTCAAATAAATTAATAACGACACTTTTTAAATATATTAATTTATAGCGTCGGATTATCATTATTGATGAATTTATTTGGAAGGATGCATTTTTAGTTTAATTTCAATGTCATTTTCCACCAATTTAATTGTCTGAAAACATGATTTATTAGTACCCTTCAGTCTCCATCTTGGTCCACCTCTTCTTGAACCACAAATTCTATGCAACTTCTATTCCAGACATTTGTTACGACCACCTTTATACTCTGTTTCAGCGACTGGTACATCGGCAAATGGTATTGCCACTTCAACAACTTCCTAGCCAACATGTCGGTGGCAGTCACTGCCATGACAATCAGCGCCATTTCCGTAGAGCGGTGAGTAGCCTACATAAGACGCCTCACTGAACCTCCTTCTTTTAAGTAACGCAAAGTTAAACAGACGAAGTTTACCAGTTGCATTAATTCTCCTTTACACTTCGTTTCCAGATATCTTCATATACTCACCGCTGTGAAAACCTCAAATCATACATCTTTAGCCAAATGTCACTTGATATTAGTATGGAATTAGACATGAACTTGCATAGAAGTACTGCAAAAGTATTATCTTGTCTGTTGACAAGTACCAGGCTTAGAAATATATATTTATTTAGTAAGATTTAGAGATTAACAACTGAGCACTCGGAGTGCGCGTAACCATGGAAACGTGACCGCTGGCGAGACGTAAACACGAACAGCTGTTGCAAATTTTCAGACCAACTTTAAAAGAGAAGTGAGGTATTTCCGGATTAATATGGAGTGTATATAAAATACATATACACACATACATAAACAGTCGTTCTCACTTAAAACGCCACGAAAGAGACTTGATGTATTTTCTAGTGTCGTTCTAACCGATTGGGCTGATTCTATCGTAACAACGAATAAATATGATTTCAGGATTAACGTGTAATGTACTGTGTTGTGATATTTAATTTCAGATACAAGTAAAACAACATTTATAAAGGACGATTAAAAAATTACATACTCTACATCTTCTAATTTAAATATAAGACAATTGGTACATTTGGGTTGTCCTACACCAGACACAGCAAAATCCAATAGAGTATGTTGGGTACCTGTATCTGTTAATCAAAACAAACAAGACCCTGATTTGATTTTATCTTGAGCGGTGTCGTCCCGGATAATGATTTTCTAAATACAATTCGATGTACATAATGTGACATAACATTCAGCTGTTTTCTACTGTAGCTTCGTACAAGTGATTTACTCTCCTAATCGCTTCAAGATCCTCACTCAAAGCCGGAATTGATAACTTTTTCTTCTCTCTTCATATCCTTTATCCGGTCCTTTTCCTTTCTTTCTATTCTTGATTTTCATTTTTCTGAAAATACTACGTCTCCTTGTGTCTCTGCACACACAAAACATTTCTTTTGTTTATTTATTACTGATAGCGAAGTTTTCCGTCAATCCCAGGAAGTCTATTAAAAGGATCAGGTCAGGATATTGCACGACAAAGAGAAGATGCCTTTAAGATTGTCGTTGTCCTGCCTGGGAGGGGGGTTTCCCCCAGAGACTTTGTTTGCGACGTTATGTGGGCTGGTATTTCTAGTTGTACTGTCATAACGACACGTTACTTAGAAACCATAATTGGAACCGATGAGAAGCTATGTCTTTCATTATAGACGAGTGTTATAACGTTGCAGGTGAGACATTAAAATACGTATCTTACATTGGATTTAATTGGTTTATTAGTAATTGTGGCGCATCAGCTAAGATGTCGCAGTAACAATGTTAGACACGCACTTATACAGAATTCCCCATAAAAAGATGTATACATACAAACATTACACAAGTCTATTTGTGAGATGGCGTTCGGATTAAGTGAATTAATAATCTAAGTCTTGGTTAACTTTGGATTTCAGGGTTGAGATTAATGGGATATTAAAAATTACCCAACGTTTCGGAAAACACGTCTAGTGATGGGCGTTTATGGAAGGCCGTACCAAATGACCGAAGTGGGCGCAAGGGCAGAAATGGATTTCCAAATCCCTGTTAGCCCTAGTGGGCGGGGCACAGAATAGAAATCCCGGATGCCAGAGCTCTAGAAACAGGAAGTTCAGGGGTCCAGGCCTCAACGAAGGGAAAGGACCCAGAGGATAAATACAAACGACGGTTAAGGTTAGATGTGGGGAGAATTAGCTCTTAATAAATTCCTCCGCCCGATTCAGCGGAACCTCGAAACTTTGCCGAAAGAACACATAACTCGAGAAGCGATTAAATATTGATCCAACCGATCTGAAACAACAGGATGAATGATCTTCACAAATTAAACGCTAATCCGTAGTGAACGTTACGAATGTAAACGTATGATACCATTAATTGAATTCATTTTAATATTATCCCCCCGTCTATGCCTAAGACTTTCAAGTGGCCTGTCGCTGTATGCACTTCTAATCTCTCCCATCCGTGCTACATACGCCTCCAATCTTATACTGATATCTGGCGGAAAGTACAAATTACGACGCTCCTAACAGCGCAATTTTTTTCTAACGTCCTGTTAATTCCTCACTCATCCGTCAAAATTTCCTCATCAGGACGTGTTCTCAGACAATTTATTTATCTATAAACTGATACAGTATTATTTGTCTCGATCCCTCGTCTATTAACTTAAAATTTTTTTAGATACACACGACGTTTCGGAAGCTGGCTTTGCTTTCGCCATCAGGTTGGATCATAAGACATAACCAATTACGTACTTTAAAAGTAGTTGGTCTCAATCCCGAAACCTTTAGGCAAACATCAGTGTTTATTCTTCATTGAAGGTAATTCAACTACATTTCGTAATAACTTTGCAATAGTTCCCGACCCGAAGTTACGAAGGTAAGACTTCGACAAGATCTTCCGTAATCGATATATTTCAGTAAAACTTGGCCAACGGAAATCATGATAAGACAGAATCACAGTAACGCGAAGATAACGGATCAGAACGTTAATTCAAATATGATAACGTAAATTCAAGACAAAGCCTGTAATGGAATTTACATAACGCTACATCACAAAACACAACATTCGCTTGCAACACTACCACCCAAAACTCAGTCGCCATCTTTGGCTGTGTCAGTCTTCTTCCCCGTCCTCGCTTTCCTTCAACCTGGCCTTCGATGATGTCACTCAGTAACCCCTTCCTTCTCATAATATGTCCCAGCCAGTTGGCTTTCCTTCGTGTAATCTTTGCTCGTTGACTCTCCTCAATACTTCTTCGTTGGTCACTCGATCCGTCCACCTGATCTTCTCTATTCTTCTCCAACACCACATTTCAAAACTCTCCAGGTATTTCTGTTCCTTCTTCCTGAGTGTCCAAGTCTCTGCTCCATACGTAACACTTCACTAGTTTCTTCTTCATCTCCAAGCCCACCTTGCTAGTGAGAATTATCCTCTTCTTGACGAAAGCTGCCTTGGCCATGGCTATCCTTGCTTTTACCTCCTTGGTGCATAGGGCGTCCGTCGTGACTATGCTTCCCAAGTACTTCAAATGCTCCACATTCTCCATCTGTTGGTTTCCAATTACAACGTTCAATGGCTCTGCTCTCGGTGCTATCCTCATTATTCCGTTACCAGACAAGAACTGCCATAAATTTTGTGTACTCTTTTTAATTTCTCTTCAAATTCCTTTCATTTTAATCGACTTTAATCTTTTCAACAATTATTTATATTCGTTTCATCTGCTCCTTACAGGCCCATACATGAAACGTTTTAAAGTACGTGCGTGCACTTCCGTTGATATTTAAACTACATTTCTAGAAATAAATGCATGTATTACATGTGTAATCATTCGTTAAACAGAAACACACAAAATCATGCAGTATACAAAAATTGTACTCCCTGCACCACCAAATACTGCCACCTTCAGACACGCAACTATAAAAGAGGTGGAGGATTTGAGGTGTTCAGACCTCTCACTCTTTTATCTCTCCGTGTCTTTCTCTACCTCCCACGCAGAGACACGCCCCCCACGCTCCTATTGGTTCCTACGATCTGGACTGATTCTGACTCCAGTCCCCACTGGTTAGACTCAGTTTCCTGAAACTCGAACGTTTTCCTCTCGCAAGGTTTGTTTGGTTGGCACTACTTACTCTGTGACCGTTCCTTATTGCCAAGTGGGATCGGGTTCGATGAAGGGATTTATGAGACTCTTATGCTGGGTTCACGGGGTTTAATTTAAGATCGCCTCAACTGTGGCTTCAGGTATTTATTTTCAGTTGATTGCTGATTTAAATCTCCGCACGATATTGGTCAAAGTTAATGTAATACACTGCCACGTCCGTCAAACCTTTTCAACTTTCAACAACTGACGACTAATAACTTACAACTGGAACTCACGACTGTAGTAAAAGACGTTTCTCTCTCAAATATATTAATTTCACCCACTCATTCCGAAATCTAAAATTTAGTAACATCATTGGTTCGAGTTCCCGCTTTGTTTCGTGGTTGGTGGAATAATTTAAATTTAAGTCAGAATAACTTTTCTCTGATTGGTCGGTTCGATACCCGAGGCCAACTGTGACAGTTTACATCTCGTGGTGACGCTAGGTCACTTATGCTTAAACCCAATAATAGGGGTCCGACCTCCTAGGGGGTGAAATACTGCAACTGCCTGTCAAAGTATCCAGTTACAGGAGTTTTGAACTTCTTGAATGTGGATTTTTTCGAAAGGACAGCTGACAATGACAAATGTATGTCTATGTTCCGCTGAGCCTTCGTCACATGTCCGGGTGTGAATGTATTGAAAACGGAAACATTTCTTCATCCTTCATGGGTGGTCATAGTCCGAGCCCGAGCTCATGACTAGACGATTATAAATCATACTTTTAGAGCGACTGTAATGTATTTACCACGACGTGTGAAAATTTAATTTTGATATATAACATTTAACACACCATGAACACCTGATTTAACAGCTTAACCACATTCTTTAATGTTAAATAGCGATTACTTCCTTAAACAGCATCAACCAACTATTATTTACAATGGAGAGGTGATGTATTTTCTTTAAAACAACTGAATTTTAAATATATTTTCCCTAAGCTTCGAATGTTTAACCAAAAGCTGACCTATAAAACTAAACGGTAAACTATTTAACCGCACAAACTCGTGTTTAAAAAACAATTGTCCCGAATAAACCATTACTTGAAGTTTTCACGGCTACTAAACTCAATAAAATCCTCTCGAACAACAAATTCTTTTCCGTTCTGGAAAGAAGCCGAACGTTTCAGATGTACCTGATGATGGAGGCGGAGAAGGTATCCGAAACTTTGAGATCCTGTCCAGAACTATCACAGATTGTTGCCTGAGAGGGTTTTGTTGAATAGTTCTTTGTAAACCAATTAAGAAGATACGTACAAATCACTTTTTTTAAACTTTGCCGAAATTACAAAGCTACATTTTATTCGTCATATGCTTCAACTAATTAAGTAGCTGGCTTACCGAACCCGAAGGTTCATCACCGAATTAACCAAAGCCCTCCACCGGACCCTGTCCTGAGCCAACAAAATCCCATCTCCCATAGATCCCGCCTGAGATTATCCTCCCATCTACGTCTAGGTCTCCCCAGCAGTCTCTTCCCCTCAGGCTTCCCAACCAATATCGGGTGTACACCTCTTGTCCCATCCATGCGCGCTACATGCCCAGCCCATCTCATTCTCCTCGACTTAATCACCCTGACAATACTGGGGGAGGAGTACAGATTTTTAAGTTCGTCATTATGCAGTTTTCTCCACGCCCCATCGTCTTCTCTCCTAGGTCCAAATATCCTCCTCAACACCCGATTCTCAAACACCTGCAATCTGTGTTCCTCCCTCTGAGTGAGCGACCATGTTTCGCACCCATACAAAACAACAGGCAGAATTGTTGATGACATTGTATTACTGTACTCACCCTGTTGCAGGTACCTGGCGATTGTGTGGTCCTATACACCAAAGATGTCGATGAAAATCATTGTTATGATCATTCTCATCTGGGTCGCAGGCTTCGCCATAGGACTGCCCTCTGCAGACTACGATAATACCATCGCCCGCAGGTAGGCAACCCGGCCTGTAACCAAAGAACACGCGTTAGCGACATGTAAAGCGTGGAAGTTTTCAAAATGTCAGTCAGAACAAACCAGTGTATGCAATATTCTCGGCCTGCGGTGTGTCCTTATGTCAAACACACATGACGGCACACCACGAAATTTCGCATAATATCTACAAATCCGTTCCCTACAAAAACGCAGGCAAATAAAAATGAAACATAAAACATGTTTAATAAAACCACGACGTTTCGGAGATAGACTCCCATCGTCACAAACCTTCAGAATTGAACCAATATCTGTGTTGTGCATTAAAAGCTGTCCCACTATACACCATGTAGGCGCTTGTGGGGAGAGTTGTCAGCATCACGCTCCGGCCGCGCTTTGCCCCCGGGAAAGGACCCCGGTACCCACTGGACAGGAAGCTGGGTGGGCCCCAGAACCGGTCTGAACGCAGAGGCTAGAGATTCGAACCCCGGTCGTCCAGTCTGTAGCCAGTCACTATACAGACTGAGCTACGGCGGCTCATTGTGTGTTGTATATTAGTATAGGTAGGCCCCGATTTACGCCGGGGTTACGTCCCACCTCCTCAGGGTCGTTAGCTGAAGCGGCGTAAATCGAGAAAGAATTATAATGTATTTAAATGAGATAGGTTCCTTCACTATGAAAACTGAACCATAAGAGTTAATATAAGTGTTTTTGTATTAAATACTTGTGGTTATTTTATAATTATGAGATATAAATAATATTTACAGATAAAATATAAGTAATAAAATAAAAATTTAACTTAGTACTTCGTTCCTGTATAGCCATCTTTGGATGTAGTAACGCCACTGTCTGTCCCCTTATTGATGTTCTTTGACAGTGGCGTAATGGGATGGGCCTTCTAATTAGAGCGCCGGAGAACAGGAAGTCGAGTCTCCACAATGCCCCTCATAACACGTGGATTCTCTGAATGGTACACCAACATCGGCTTTAACTTCAAACTGCCTGATGCATTACCACCCAGAAGTAAATTAAGCCGATCTTTCGCAGCCTTAAGACCACGGACAGACCTCTCTTCACAGGCTACGAAAGACCTACAAGTGGTCTTCTTCCAATACATCCCCGTCTCATCAACATTAAAGACGAAGACTGGCGAACGAGGACACTATCGCCTCCTAGATACCCACTTCCTGTGTTGCGTTTCCATTTTTTTATTTTTCATTATTATTTTAAAAGGGCGTTAATGTGAAATGGCGTAAAATGAAGAGTCATAAAACGGGGCCTGTAATTGTAATATTGTCTTTTTCTGATTTTAACGCGTGAATATGGGATTTCTTAAAATAATTTTGCTGCACGTTGGTTGCGGAACACTGGAATAATCACACACGTCATTTAAATGGGTTTATTCAATTGAATGTTTGTAACTTAGAACGAGGGACGGCTCTTAACGTAAATATCAAAAAATCATATAATGCAGTATTTGTCTACACTAGATGAGTTGAGTAGATTCTATTCAGTATAATATAAAGTTGTCCAGCGCCGTAGCCGAGCGGTCTGAGGCATCATGCTTCGGACTGGCGATACGGAATGAGCGCTGGTTCGAGTCTCGGGGGAGAAGAAATTTTCTCATGAGCTTTCGACCAGTGTATGGGACCGGTGCCAACCCAGCATCGTGAGGAAATTGGGGAGCTACAATGAGTAGCGTAATCCGGTCATGAAAACTAGCAATGGCTGGGGGTTCGTCGTGCTGACCACATGTCGCCCTATATCTGGTTGGATGATCGTTCACCTCTGCTTAGGCATGTGAACGTGAGGCCAGCAGTCAAGCTAGTCGGCTTTGGCTCTCTGGAGCTGTTACGACACGGATTATTATTATATAGCAAAGTTTGATTTCCTCACTCAAACTGAGGGCTGTGGAGTCGGCACTAAAATTCCCGACTCCTTCATAAAAGCTCAATAAGTATTCATCATCATCAGGGATTAGGCACTAATGCCTGTTCCGACTTCAAATTCTTCTTCATGGCCGACCTCGATCTCTTTTCCCGATAGGTTTGCAGCTGAGCGCAGATATACGTTCTATTAATAATGGTAAACCTACTAAAATGGTAAATGGTACCTTAAGAGATTTCATCACCACCACGTGAATCATCAGGCTACTTTTTAGACTTATAACCTAAATTTAAATATACGTCTAATGGTTATTGCAGAAATCGGTTGATCTGCAGACAGTTTGAATTCTTAAAGTACCGGAGCCAAAGTTACAAAGCGTTATCCCCACACCAAGTGGCTCAACGCGTCGTTGAATCTCCCTAACCGTGAGGCCGCCGGTGGCTTACGCGGTATAGAAATTGTTCTTAAGATTTTATATCGGTACATTTTTACCGACTCCATCTAAAATTGCTTGGGACTCCGACTCCACATCCCTGAATGTAACAATAATCTCGGACCACTTTAGTGTAACAAAGACAGCGCTTTTCCAACTTTTCCTGGTATTAGACACTGACATTTACTCAGGAGAAGTCTTCTGTAATTAAGTAGTGCCATTTTATCCACGTAAAATGTAATGGTTACACAGTCATAAGTCACTCTTCTGTGACTAATAGTATTTCTACTATTGCAGATGAAAGATAAACGCGTCACCATTACAAAGATCAATTAGTTTAGTTTAGGCAAACGATGTTTAAGGACATAATAGCAGTTTGTCCTGAGAGTCGTTTAAAACCCATAAATACGCTATTTCAGCAAAACCGAGAGTCCCTGAATGTTAAATCAGGTGGTACACACACTTACCACTGTTCTTTGAAAGTTTAAAACAGAGGCTTCGACTAGGCATGCACTAACATCCGGAAATGACGAGCCATTCGTGATGGACTTTAACATTAAAGAATCATTTCACGGAGGCCAGTCATATAGAATGCCGCAGGAAGTTTTAATCACGGAAGTGGTTGGTGTTGATGCATGCTGCCAGCTGTAATCATGTAACGTGAGACAGTATCACAGCAAATGACAACTATAAAATAATAACTGTAGTGCTCAAGTTTATGCCAATATTAAACTTTTACGTCAAAAACAAGAAACATCGCTTAGAACTTTTCGCCGTGCAGATTTCTTGGTCCAACACTCCAATTTCGAACCAGCTTCGCAAACCGCCATGGATAATATATGAAAATTTCTGTTTTTAATTTTCAAAAAATATTCCTGAAACCTAGAGTTCTTTCTTAAGGTGTCGAGATATCCCTAAATTACCCTACGTCTAATTGCTATCGCAGAAATCGGTTGATCTGTAGACAGTTTGTATTCTTAAGGTACCGTAGCCAAAGTTACAAAGGATTATTCCCACACCACGTGGCTCAATGCGTCGTTGAATCTCCCTAAGCGTGAGGTGTTATTAAGATTTATATCGAGGTCGGAGTCGGTACATTTTTACCAACTCCGACTCCACAGCCCTGCTCAAACTTCTATAAATATTATTATTTCATGACCATACCATTCATTCTATTAATGGACAGTGTAATTGTTTTGTCACAAATCCATCTTCCTCCTTTCTTTTGTTTTTTGATGCTGTATTACCGACCGTTAGACGAATCAAAACAACTGAGCAGAGCAAAGTTTTATGCGTTCATCCATCACATCCATTACTTCAACACTGGACAAAAAAATACATTAACGAAAGACCTGCCTATATTTTAACTGATCCGTATTCTGTTAAATCAAAATATATTAAATAATTTTGGTGAGAGGGTTCGCAGTATCGGACACTTTGGGAAAATCTCGGGTTGTAGTCGATGTCTATTATTGCGATGAATCGAACGTTGTCACACACATTTAGAGGCTTGCTTTTTTTGGCCTCATTATACGAGGTGCGATCGGAAAGTTTCAAGACTGCGCGTATAAAAACCCGTACACTTATCTCAGGTATTAAATTCATCCATCACCCTCGAAGTAGTTCCCCTGGGAGTGAACACAACGAGCCCAGCGCCGCTGCCAAGCCTGGAAGCATCCCTGGAAATCTTTCTTTGTCAGCCTGTCAAGCACCATCTGCGATTCTGCCTGAATCTCTTCTATTGTCTCAAATCTCCTTCCCTTTAGCTGAATTTTCATCTTTGGGAAGAGGAAGAAGTCACACGGCGAATAAGGAGGGGGCGGGATGACGGCCATTGTGTTTGAGGCCAAAAACTGCCGAACTTTGAGGGCGGTGTGCGCTGGCGCGTTGTCTTGATGCGTCGCATGTGGAGTTCTTCCTTTAGAATCAGCTGACAGGTCCCAACAATGTCGCACAAGTCGTTGATGGTACGACGTCGATCTTCGTGAATGGCCTGCCGAATCTTGGTAACATTTTCGGGCGTTGTGCTCGAAGATGGTCGTCCAGAATGCTCGTCATCATCGACAGGGGTTCGGCCCTTTTTAAAACGTGAATGCCACACAAAAGTTTGTGCACGACCCATTGCGGACTCCCCAAATGCTTGCTTTAGCATTTCATAGGTTTCCGTAGCCGTTTTGGCGAGTCTTTGGCAAAATTTGATGCACACGCCATTCCGAAATCGCAGGAGGGTCGGTGTAATGCACTACCAAAACGCTCGTAACTAAGAAACAAATGCTAATTCGATGATGCCGGCTGGCACACTGATTCACTATGAATGTAGGCCGCACCCCCTAGCGGCAGGAGCTCGTACTACATCCGGTTCGCCCTCTATTGACACAGTCTTGAAACTTTCCGATCGCACCTCGTATAGGATACTGGCAACTCTTTCGAAACGTCGTCGATATTAAAATATCGGGAGTGAAGTTTGAAATAGCAAATCATGAGCGTTCTGTATGAAAACAAGTACATGATCTTCTGGGTATTCTCGGAAATAAACAGTTTACCTCAGGTTTGATTCACGTAATTCCCTAACACGAAATAATCAGTTAATACGTACGCTTATCTATGTAATAAGGATCGATCCCACTCAAATGCAACAGAGATAAGCGGACAATTAACAATTTGAATGAGTTTCCACATGAATTCAGTTTACATCATCCCACACAATGACTTTTATCCATTTTAATAGTATCCAACCAATTACAATTATATCGTTGGAACAATAAAGCAGAAATTACCGAAAACATCTTTGAATGCTGTCTCAACTTAATTCAAAATAGAATCAAAAGTTTTTATCTGTTATAAGTTTCCTTATTTGTTGATTTGCGGCTTTAGTAAACTTAGATGACAGTTTGCATATTACCAACGCATGAGCAAGTATTAGGGAAAATATCAAGACCTCAACCAAGGAAAATCTATGATATTACACACTAAAACATAACAAACCATGGTTTCATGATGGGTAGTCAAAATTAATAGACAAACAAAAGCAGGCTAAATTACAACGGTTGCAAACCCCGAGCCAAATCAACGGAGTTAATTTTCAAAATTTAAGACGTGAAACCAGTAGAACATTTAGGAAGAAGAAAAGAGAATACCTGAAAGATAAAATTAATGAACGTAAGACTAATTACAGAAACAAAAATATCAGAGATTTAATCTCCTTCCTTGACTCTACAATCCAGTTGTGGGTCTTCGCCACCCCTTTTCGGAGGTTTTTTAGTCCTTTTTAAGCGTGAATTTGTGAGTAGTGAGTGACCAACCCACTGACTGCACAATTTCTACTCAGTCCCGATTTGACTGCCAGAGCCATCTAGCAGTGAATCAGGAGAGACTTGGGTGAGAAATGACCGCTGAATTTGGTTACGAAACATCCTAATTAAAAATTTATAAAGAGCCATAAATTAATTTTAGAAAGATTACCAACCTAGAGTTAATATTATAAAATAATGAGAATGGTTATACGCTCGCACATACTCACAGGGGTTTGAATAGGTGGATAAATTTCTTTATCCAGGTGTTATATGTTCATTCTGTTCATGATATTACGTAGATAGACATACATACGTCTGAACCATTAGTACCAGAATCTAGCCTTATCGGGATGGATGAAATTATTCGGGATCATCAGTGTGGAATCTGTCTTAATAGATCTATAACTGATCACATTTTGTACTAGAGAAAACGTGGGACGGTCCATCAACTATTTACAGACTTCAAGGAAGCCTATGACCCAGTTAAAGGAGAAAATCCTTACAATATTTTGCTTGAATCTGGTAGCTAGTGAGACTAATTAAAACGTGTTTAAGTCAAAAACCTAGCAAAATTCGTATGGTAAAACATTTGTCCGATACATTTCCTATTCAGAATGGCCTGAAACGGGGAGATGCTTTGTCGCCGCTGCTTTTAAATTTTGACTTAGAATATGCAATCAGGAAGAACCCTAGAAAATCAGGGTGGTTTGCAATTGAATGTAACACATTAGCTGTTGGTATGCGCTGATGATATGAATTTCTTGAGCGAAATTATAAATACTGTAAAAGCTAAAACAGAAACACTCTTAAGGACTAGTCGGGATGTTGGTCTTGAAATAAATGCAGAAAATACGAAGTATATGATCACGTCTCGGCATCAGAATTCAGAATATAAGAATGAAAATGTGATAAAATTCAAGTATTTGGGGACGACACTAACAAGTCAGAATAACATTCATGAAGAAATCAAGAGCAGATTAAGTTCAGGGAATGGTTCCTGTCATTCAGTCCAAAATCTTTTGTCCTCCCCTCCCATATAAAAAACTAAACATTAAACACACAGAATTCTAATTTTGCCAGTTGTGCTGTATGGGTTAAAAACTTGGTCTCTCACCTTGACGGTGGAACATAAATTGAGAGTCTTTGAGAAGAGATTGTTAAAGATGATACTTGGATCTAAAAGAGATGGATCATTGAGAAATTTGCATAATGAGCTTCACGGCCTGTACTTATCGCCTGATAGAGGGATTAAATCGAGGAAGATGAGATGGGCGAGACATGTGGCACGCATGAGGGAGGGGAGGCCTGAAGGGAGGAGACCGCCGGAAAGACCTCGGCGTAGGTGGGAGGATAACATTAAGATGGACCTGAGGGAGACAGGAATCGATTGAGCGAACTGGGTGCAGCTAGCTAATGTTAGATTTCTGTGAACACAGTGACGGACCATCGGGTTCCATAAAGAAAATGGGCGATTCTTTGACAAACCGAGTACACAATCGATTTTTCACAGAATTCCCTGCACTATAGAGTGTGTGAGTGAACAAACAGCTTGGAAGTGGAAAATGAAAATTCTTACAAAAGTTTGGCGTGAAATATAACGAAGAGTGATGTCTTGGAAGACCACGACGAGATACAGTAATAAATAACTCATTATATATCAGGTTTGTGTATTGAAGACTTGATTAAGTTGATTCAGAATCATATTCAGTGATAACACCTTATATTTGCTGTGTAAATATTTTGCTTATGGCACTATAGCCTTTATACACCCGATTTAACAGGTGTCTTATCATAACAAGACATCTACCTGTCACTGAAATTACTGGTAGCTTTAGTCTGTATTCAATGCAATGTGTTATGAAACAGAAGCATTGTATTAAAGTGATTTATCTCCAATGCAAAATTAGCAAGATACAACAAAGAATGTTTTGGAACAACAAAGGTTGAGTTATCCCTGGTACTTATCTAAGCACCGCGCAATGCAGACTCAAGGGCAATCCCACATAATCGTAACATAAAACTTAAACCTGAGGAAACAATCCTGATAACACATAGCCGTTCTGGACGTTGTTGTTACGATAAAATCATCCTATACCAGGAATCAAACCCCGGTCATCCACCCCGTAACCTGAGATACCCCCAGCATCCTGGTTTGCAACACACTCGTACGCAAACTCGTTGAATTTAGAAAAAAAAATCAGAGTTGGGCGTTATAGGATCTGCGTAATTAGGACATTCCACGCACAAATTAAATCCAGCATCGATTTCAGGATGGGGACTGGTTAGCTTGTAACTCGAATCAGCTTCTCACGTGACAACCCCGGACAGGAAAAATAATCCTTCATAGAAATGAGTTCCCTCTGGCGATGGGTGACATTTTTAGTGTGAGCCAATGATAACACGCTGGTTGGACGGTCCTGTCACGCATCCCATGGGCTTTGACAGACGAATATTGAACAGCTTGTCTCAGTATCATTTTGTCCACCACAGATTTGTAATGGACTTCCCTGGCATTGAGCCTTGACTTGAACAAGTGGTAAGTGGAAAGCGAATACGACGCAATTTATACAGAATCGTCTGTCTGTTGCAGGGACACCGGGAACACACGCACGGTTTGCGTCCTTAAGTGGCCAAACGGAGATATTTTTAATTCCACGCTGGACCACGGGTAAGTGGGGAAAGTCACAGAGACTGATATATCGATACTTTGTCTCCTGTATATCGACATTCCTGTCTATGTCCTCGCCTGTATCGATACTAGAACACGAAAGCTGTTGGTATAATTGGTTATACTGAATGAATGAGCCAGATTCCTAATTACTAAGAAAAAAGTTACAGATCTAAATATTTTAGTGGTGCTTAAAATTTAAAGGTACTGAGTAAAATTTAATATTTTCTAATGTATAAGTGTAATAATAATATTTTTCGTCTTTCGTTAAAGAACACGTTTTCTTATGCGTTGATATCCTGGGTAAATAAATATCGATGTTTCGTCAAAGATACTTACGTGCACTGATATATCAACGATAGAAATTCTGTTCATCGCTAAATCCATATTTGCTTGAAAAGAGAATCATGGTCACACATGTGCAGAGAGCCACAGTAGATGGCTTTCAGATTACATCGGTTGATACGTGATCTCTTATTAATCTTATGAACCGACGGATTTCGAACTACAATGTGTTCACAAGCCTCTGTCGCTTTTGATTTCCAAGAATTTCCTTTACCAAAAGAAAATTGTTACCATACAACTCAGTCGGCTCCACTACCTATCAAAAATGCTGAGGAGAGTGGTGTGGAATGCTAAAACACTGAACGAAAAATGTTCTCATAACCCCAATGTCCCCTGCCTTACACTCCGGGGTTTTTTTAGTGTTCTGTCCGACGACAGGTCCATATGAACAGGATCCTTCCATCCTTTTCTCGGATTGGGACCTGTTCATATGTTTTTTAGGCAGATGATCCAGAAGTGGTTTGCCATTGCCTTCTTCTGTGAATGGAGTAATTGTTGGGATGCCACGGAGAAACCCCCGGAGGAAAACTCCGTGATGCCTAGACCACGGCCTTGCCCAACACAAGTTATAAATCTGAGCACAACCGGGAATTGAACCCGGGACCCCAGGATTACAAGGCTAGCGTTCTGACCGCTAGACCACCGTGGCGGCTTCCCGGGGTACAGCACAATAATTTCAGAACCCCCAAAAGCACACCGAGTTTACAGCCGAAAAAATTAATCTCACCCCCGAGGGGATCAGGAAGTCAAATTCCTGGAGGAACGTAAGACACAACAGGAGGAAGAGGGGAAGATGGAAGGGGAAATTCCCAAAGATGACGTTACACTGGTCAGTAGGTATAAAAACCAAACTGGTATTTGTATTTGCAGGTACGATAAATTCCTGCTACAGGTGACGTACATATGGCCGATGTTTATCATGGGGATGTGCTACAGCACTACGGCGATGGAACTTTGGTGCTGCAGCTCGAATCCCGAGCGGGCCCCGCAAGAAATTCACACCAGGCATACCAAGAAGGTGAGATGTCTCCAAATCCAGTCCCTTTACACCTTATGTTCAGTCTGCCATTTTCCCAAGCCTTTTTTCAGGATCAGGCCAATTTCGGGTCAGTCACCGCAGTCATTGGGCATCCTGTCTGATGAGATGACTCGTCTGTTCGTGTCACACGCATTTACGTATTCTACACTTTCCCTCAGTATACAGAGTGATTCAAAAGGTTAGAACCAAACTGAAGGAGCGTGTAGAGGGACTCAGAGAGAACAACTTTCGAATAGGAATCCATGTCCTCCGAAGTTATCCTGAGTCAGTCGAGGCCATTGAAGGCAGGGAAGTCTGATAACATACCGCTGAAATACTTTGCTATTCTTCTATTAGCTTAATTTTTGTTTTTTATTAATGTACAAGGATACATTAGCAATCTTACAAACCAAATTATTTCAGCGGTATGTTATCAGACTTCCCTGCCTTCAATGGCCTCGACTGACTCAGGATAACTTCGGAGGACATGGATTCCTATTCGAAAGTTCTCTCAGAGTCCCTCTATACACTCCTTCAGTTTGGCTCTAACTTTTTGAATCACCCTGTATAAACCTACATTATAAACATGGTCTCTGCCAGATTACGCCTTATCTGAGTTACAAAAGCAACTTACTTATCGTAAGCTAAATTTCGAGAAATAGCTCCTGCATACGTGCGGGATGTCGAAAGCCACATGAAAATCACTAACCGGCGTGCGTCTTTGTGTGTGTTACAGGAAGCTACCATGTTCATCAGTATGATGGTCGTGTTTGCAGTATGCACACTCCCATTTCACGTACACAACATTTATGCGGAATACGATCTAGCTAATCAATACGGTGGACTTTCCAAGCACCTAGACCTAGCGGCAAATTGGTTGGCCGGGGCCAATGCCATGATTAACCCGTTGTTATTCATATTGATGAATTCCAGGTACTCCAGTTTACCTAAGTTTGAGTTGACTACAATTATTAGAGCTCTAGTGACTATAACGTGAACAATGACATTGTTCCATCAGTAGAATCGCACACTATCAATTTAAGAGTCTATTATAACGCTCACTATTAATTCAGGGATGAGTTACTGAGGTTAACGAAGATAGGCCCGGGGTGAGATTACGGCTTCAAATACGACTATTGTACCAAAAGTCTCGGAATAGGACGGATCGTATGGATTTACGACTCTGACAGTGTTTGAAGGACCTGAGAATTGGAACGTGGAACGTGAGGAGCCTATTTAAAACAGGGGCGTGGGATATATCAGCTATGGAAGTAGGGAAATATAGTTTGGATGCTGCAGGGGGCAGAGGATTTTTCCTCTAGCCTCTGCTTCCAGACCGGCTCTGGGGCCCACCCAGCCTCCTCTACAATGGGTACCGGGGTCCTTGCCCGGGGGTAAAGCCGGCCGGGGCGTGACGCTGACCACTCACCCCCATCTAGTGCCGAGGTCAAGGAAGAGAGGAGCTATACCTCCACTCCCCCCAAGCGCCTACATGGCGTATAGTGGGACAAACTTTACTTTACTTTTACCCTCCTGTCGGATCCCTTCCCAGTGCGCAATGGCCTAAAACAGGGGGATGCTTTATCTCAAATGATTTTTAATTTTGCTCTAGAACATGCCATCTGGAAGGGCTCAAATTGAATGGTCTGCACCAAGTACTTGCCTATTCTGATGACGTCAATTTGCTGGGGGATGGTGTGGGTTCCATAACCTAGAATGCAGAAACTCTCCTACAAGCTAACAAGGAAATGTGCCTAGAAGTAAATGTAGGCAAAACTAAATTCTTAGGCGTAATACGGGACCATCATCAGCAAAGACGGCGGAACATAATTATAAGTAACACATATTTTGAAAATGTATAAAAAAATTAATTTATCTGGGAACAACAATAACAAATATAAATGAGGTCCACGATGAAATTTGGAGTAGAATACATTCGAGGAAAGCTTGTTTTTATCCAATTCAAAAACTATTACCATCTCCTTTACTATCCAAAAACAATGAATATCAGGATATATAAAACAATAATTTTGCCTCTTGTCTTGTATGGTTGCGAAACATGGTCTTCTAGAGACCAAAATTCACCCATAGCAATAACAGCTTCTAACTCGAAAGTGTAAATCCGCGCAGTTAACTGACCATCCTCGACTATTTGTGCTTCTTAGGTTCCGTCAGTGCTTGATAGACGCCTGGAGACAGTGTCATTGTCCCTTCTGGAAGAGGTCCGTGCACCTGGAAGACACCGAGTTGACCATGTTTCATATGTGCATCTTTCGCCCTGAATCCACTTCAGGTGAGTTTTCACGCTGCATCTTTCAGGTTTACTTCCAAACAACTACAATACAGCACAAGTTTTCTTATTCCTTGTTAACTGATCATACGTGGAAGGTATAGAAGTAGAGTTACCATATTTCCGGTGGTACAGACCAGGACGCCCCCTTTTTAATACGAAAAGGAAGATGGGGCACAGTGTAGTTCACGTCTGAGTTTCATGTCAAGTCAAACTCTTTCTTTACGTACATATCACTGTCACTCTCCGTGTAATTAATACAAATTGATAATTACTGCCCTCGTACGTGTTAATCGTTTGCATTTGTCAACTAAGAAACAGGGTTCGTTACTGTCACAGAACGAGCACAGATATGTGTCCATTTCGTTTCACAAGAAACGGATTCCCTCCGAAATATTTCGTGAGTCTCCAAACGCATATCGGAATTTCTGAAACTACGAACAACTCTGATTCCTGATAATCTAGCTCGTGTTTCGGAGGGGTCCATCTCACACGATCAAAATCAGTCCTTTGTGCTCTGCCCCTAGCATGACCGCTGATTCAAAATACCCCTGCGTGCATGGAATCATTCTACTGAAACAGAATAAATCTGGGGAAATCGGAACAAAACTACGAAATAGCTTGGATAAACCAAAACAAGGACATTCGGTAATCCTAAATAGAAAGGTACATCAGAATTAGAATATAAATAAAAAAACTATTAATGTGATTTAAACATTTGCTTCTCCTCTAGCAATGCAAGTCGCAGTTGCGAGACCCACAACTCAGTCACTGAACGCACAGATCCAATATTGAAGTGTCAACATTCCTGCCACTGTCTTCCTCAGGGTATCCAATGTGTTCTCTTTAAAGTTTTCTAAACTGTGCATACGAGATGCGTTCTTGCATTCGGAGTGCACGTGTACGTCAAGAGCATTATATATTTTTTTTTATTTTGTGTTAAGTTACCACGTTGGCCTTCGCGATAACTTGTCGTACATCCAAAACTATTGTTCCAAAAACCGAATCACATTACATGTTTTAACACTGCAGCCATAAATGGCCTTCGTATTTCTCACGGACGAGTAGATACACATCATGCGTTCGTTTGAAGCGTTTAATGAATGCAAGTAAGGCAAAAAACGATGAACACAAAACTTCTCTGAGTCTTCGTGTTATCTAATATAAAATGTCCTCGATCTACCTACCACAGTTATCAACAGTACGGTTTGTTTAGTCGATTTTTTGTTTTCTATCCAATAGCGATCCTGACGCAAACATCGAGCGGAGAATTCGTCTCTAGCGACACCAGGTCATTGGTAGAGAGGAACTTGGACGTTCCTAACGTTTAAAAGGACAGTGTCTGTTTGTATCCTCGTCAACTGACGTTTATTTGTTAAATTAGTTAATGGGAGGCATTAATACGTTTATAAAAAGTATAGAAAATGTAATACAGGCAACTCTCGGTTTACGAACATCGCTATAACGAACGTCACAATTCATTCAAAATTTAATAAAATCGCCAATAGACAGAGTTCATTATAAAACGAAATGCCAAGCGTTTAGTGAACATAATTGTAAGATTTAAATAAAAAAATTTAAAAAATGTATTTATTGCAATAATTATCAGAAAAGTGTTATATGATAATTTTACTGAACTGTTCTTGGTTAATAAAACTAATCTATCCAGTACAAAAACGTTGGTTTACATTCAACGCCGCGTAGAATGTTTTCTCACATAACGCATAAATACATTATAATAAAACGTATTGTGGTATTCAACCTTTTTTGTTCGCGTACCCCCAGATATAATTTCTCTTCAACTTTGTACCCCAAAAGTTGTTGGTGTTTAATTCAAGTTATACATAGTATATAATCTACATCCAAAATAAATTAAATAAATTACATTACTGATTATTCAGTGTTTATCATAAAATAATATTTTTTTTAAATTTCACGTACTCCCTAAGATGTCTTCGCGTACCCAAGGTTGAATACCACTGATATAGACCATTCGATGTTTAGTACATGGTTTTAATGCTTTAAAATGGCTGTTAACGTATACGATTCGTATCGTAAGAACTCAGGAATGCAAGATACTCATAACGAACAACGTCTTGGAACGGACATCGTTCGTAAACAGAGAGTTGCCTGATTTTAACGTGTAACAAGATTTAATTTGAGTTTGAGCGGAACATCGAACCCCATGAGGCCGAAATGCGCCTGGTAAAATAAATTACAGTTAGTTGCACGGGCTGAAAATTCCCTGCCCAACATGCGACACAGAAGAAAAATAAATGATGGCACTATTTCTTGTGAATGCGCACCGAGTTGACATGTCAACCTTGACGACAGCCAACTTCGCCTAGTGGAAAAACCGACAATGATGCTGGTAATAAAATGTCTTTGCAGGACCAACTGATAACAGAAACAGGCCTCTCACGCGCAACCACCAGCCGAAAAACAGGGTCTTCATCGTTAGATTTTACAGAGAAACCTAAGTAAATCTGACCCTTGCATTGCAAGAGACGAGGAAGTATATAACTTTAAACACTCTCAGTTTCAGCACTAAATGGTAGTGAGTGATTCCATTCCTGTTAAAAGTATTTTACTGTATGCTTAAATTACAGAAAGACAATTTTCTAGGGAATATGAAAACAGTAACACCGTTACATTTCATGTGAATTTGGGTCATGGGTCCATCATCTAAAAACTTGTCTTTGTTGTGATAAACGAGGTTTGTTAAACAGTAATGTATAAATACTCTGTACACAAAATTATAAAAGTACGAACATCGGGATTAGAGAACAACTTTGTATGTTGTAATTTAATTTAAGAAATAAAACATTTCACTAACTGGCCCCTATCAGCGTCCTGGCCCCGTCGCCGACATCGGAGTTGCATGACTCCCTGCGCGAGCTCCACGTGGATCTCCACATCAGGCATGCGCGCGTCCTAATAAGAAGGCGCACGCATCGATGCTCGGGGAGGGAGACGTTGTGGAAGCTCACACCCTCGCCCTCATCGAGGGATCGCAGCCACCAGACAGTGGCCCGGAAGCCGTTCGGAGTCTCAGGCGTCAGTGTCAGGATTTCTCCCTTCATGTGTGCCGCCGTGCTCGCGTTTCTCACCCCTTAGTCGAGGAAGCGGGTCCGGGTCCCTTGACCGTGGGCTTGATCGTCCCACTTGGCGGGGTGAGAGCCCAAGCGTTCCCCTCTGGGGGACTTGGGTGGCCATACACGCTACGACTCGCCGGAAGGCCTGCATGTAAAACGTGTTACATGCATTAAACAGATTTCGGGTGAGGTATTATATATTTTACATGAGCGTCTTTCGAACGATGTATGATAATCCTAGAATGGCTGTTTTCTGAAGTTCCCTGATGTTGTGTTCGTCCGGGATGTTGGTCAAATATGTTTTGATTGACTTGGAGACAGTTCCAGTTGCTCCTATAATTATTGAAATTATTATTATTATTATTATTATTATTATTATTATTATTATTATTATTATTATTATTATTATTATTATTATTATTCCATCTATTCACCACTTAATGGGGTATGTACTTTCATGTACCCGAGACAGACCTTGTCCCTAAGGTACATAGGGCAGCAGCTATTTCCGGGATCCATATTGTTTTTAGCAAGTGCCACATGTATTATAAAATGTTTTACAATACATGCGACACCAAACTACTTCCTTCATTTGTTCTCTTGTCCAAGCCACTCTTGTTTTTCTTGATTGATTTTCTTGTGAGTCTTGGGCTTGTTGGCTGTGCGTGTCCATGGTTGGCCTGCGTTGAGTTGCTTCGTTGCCGTAACCAACCTCAGCCCTTGGAGTACCTAGGCGACCTGTACTCCAGATCTTTGTCTTTCCATTCTTCGGTAGTAGCTGCACGGGATTATTTATCGAGGTTTACTCCTCTAGATCCGCCGTGTTCTGTTATATAACAGGGTCACCTCTAGTCGGATGTGGGTCTGGAACCACGAGATAGGCGGCTACAGTGAGTTGGGGTCGTGCGCACGCAGTAGTCGGAGCGACCCAAGAAGCACGGCCTTTTGCATTATTATTATTATTATTATTCCATCTATTCACCACTTTACAGGGTATTTACTTCTATGTACTCGAGACAAACCTTGCCCCTGAGGTACATAGTGCAGCAGCTATTTCCGAAATACATTTTGTTTTTAATACGTGTTACATTTATTATATAGTTTTATTTTACGACAGCGTCTTTCGAATGATGTATGAAGATCCTAAAAAGGCAGTTTTCTGCAGTTCCTTAATGTCGTATTCGCCCGGAATGTTGGCCAAATATTTTTTTTAGTGACTTGGAGACAGTTCCAGTTGCTCCTATAATTATTGGAATTATTTTTGCTTTCACTTTCTACATTCGCTGTATTTCATTGAGAAGGTCCTTGTAATTCAAGATCTTCTCCGCTTCCTTTTTAATCACATTCCTTCTTCTTCTTTTTCCGGTTTAACAATGTTTGTACATTTTCCGGTACCCTTTACGGGTCCCCAACTTTTCGTTGGCTTCATCTATAGACATTCGGTAGGACTCCTTGGACGAGGGATAGGCCCGTCGCAAGGCCTCTACCTCAACACACGACAGCACAACACAGAAAAACATCCATGGCTTAAGTGGGATTCGAACCCACGGTCCCTGCGACCAAGCGGCACAACGCCCACACCTCAGACCGGGCGGACCCCTACAAATCACATTCCTGTCCGTCGGTATTGCTATATCAATGAAGAGACAAGTTCCATTTTTGTTTCGGATTATAATACCTGGTTTATTATTTATTATTATTATTGTCACCATCCTTTAACTGAACACCTCCACCGAGACTCGAACCCAAGACAGTTTTCTCGGGCCGTTTCTTCCGTAATCTCCTCATTAAACAAACAACTTTGGATGTGACCCCTTTCTTCTATATCTCTCGCTTAATTACCAAAGCTGCAAAGCGTAATCAAGACCTAAACATGTGCAGGCCATGGATAAGTGAACAGTCTTTCGTTTCAGTGCATTGTTTCCACAGAGCAGCATTTAAGAATTTAAATGAACTGATTCATGTGAAGCGTTTGCTGACATGCTTGAAATACAGCAATTATCACAGAAACATACATCGGTATAATCCAAAGCTCCGAAAATTCTGACCGGCCGTGATATTTAGACCTACAGTAATCTCTTCTCAGGTCCCTTATTTATAAAACGATTTTCAGTGATAACAGAAATGTGATAACTAGGCAAGACGTAAGCTTTGTCCGCAGTTAATGAAGCTGGAATCACGTGGGCCACTCTTCAAGATGTAGTATCGAGACCTTGGTCTTGAAGAAAATATCCGGGTTCAGGGCAGTAAATTCCCCTGGCAAGGTAAGCAGCCGGCCACACCCCGTTTGTAAAAATAAGACCATTCGGTTGTAATACATACGTACTGAGCTTAACGACTGCTCTGGCCTTCGGAAACGTCACGATGCTCAGTCGCCAGGAAGAAATATGATTACACTGGGTGTGGTCAGCAATAATTCGGCTTCAAGAAACTAAACAACAGGTGGGACACATTCAGAACTGATGCCAAGAAATAAAAGTTTCATAACACAGGGAAGAAAAATTAACGAATAGTGGCGTAATGTACATCTAAAGCATTGAATCCAAGAATGTGTCGGAAACTCCATGCGTCTTGAAGCCTCTATCAGACTGAGTTAATTCAATCAACTTCGTTCCCTGGTGTAAAAATCCTCAGTGTCTGTACACGGAAGGAGTACAATTCTGCTGTCCACAGTGACGTCATTACATAAGCACGTTTATGACAGAGAAAACTACCTTTCTATGCTACTGTTTTACGCCCGGCAGAAGACGAGCCTTGTTCGGTGTTACAGAACAAAATAAAACCGATCCGATAAAAGGCATTCTTAGCCAGCTGGCTGAGGCTTATGGTCGCTGTTTGCGCAAGCGCAGTATGAAGAGACACGATATGTAAGCCACAGGCTTGCGGGGAGGACAATATTCCAAGCTCTTTGAGATGTTAACAGCGACTTGCATGCTGGCGATTGCATTATATTTTTCGTGATTTTAATTGCAAAACATTTGTTGTATGCCTGTACCATGTTGTGAATTATGCATCATGGAAGATGATGTTCATTTGCCAGTTTTCTTTACCACCTCCCACCCCCCCTAACACTTGAAAAATTCACGCTCCGTCAGTGTTGTGGCCTTGAAATTTTTACTGAAATCTTCGAATGAAAATCTATTCCGAACGTGGTTACGTAATCCAAGAGACGGACTCAAATGATGTTAAGACTGTAAAGACTGGAGCTAGATGAAAAAGTCTTATAATCGTGTCACATTGAATGGATTCCTATTACTGGGATCTATAACCAACAAGTTAGTGTTGCCAGGCCCAAACATCTAGTTCCTCACTTCAGTGATTTGTTCCGATGTTGCTAGAAAATACGCCCGAAGGCATTCATAATTGCCCTGTGCTCGAATGACCATGTCGTATGGGGAATACCACACAGGCCTTGACCCAACATTTCGAGAAGATAAAAAAACTGAAGTCTCATAATTCTGAACTACGAACGTTGAGGGAAGAAATTGTACGTTGCATATTTAATATTTTTTACGGTATTTCCTTATACCCCCCACCATCCAGCCTCAAAATAATGTAGCTAACACTGTACATTGCGATTTCAAATGAAACCAGTTAACTATAAATGTCGTAAAATTTTAGTCAGTAAATGAAAAATATTTTATAGATAAGACGTGCAGAGGCAAAGCTGGGCCCATGGCCTTCAAACAGTTTAAGACGGTCGGGTACACTGACACTTTTATTTAAGGCACCTAAATTAGACAATAAGGCATGTAACAATTAGTAGTAACATTCTAAGCTTAATATTCGGAGTATATAGAGTTAGAGTACGAGGTGCGATCGGAAAGTTTCAAGACTGTGTCAATAGAGGGCGAACCGGACGTAGTACGAGCTTCTGCCTTTAGGGGGTGCGGCCTACATTCATAGTGAATCAGTGTGCCAGCCGGCATCATCGAATTAGCATTTGTTTCTTAGTTACGGGCGTTTTGGTAGTGCATTACACCGACCCTCCTGCGATTTCGGAATGGCGTGTGCATCAAATTTGGCCAAAGACTCGCCAAAACGGCTACGGAAACCTATGAAATGCTCAAGCAAGCATTTGGGGAGTCCGCAAACTTTTGTGTGGCATTCACGTTTTAAAAATGGCCGAACCTCTGTCGATGATGACGAGCGTTCTGGCCGACCATCTTCGAGCACAACGCCCGAAACTGTTACGAAGATCGACGTCGTACCATCAACGATTTGTGCGACATTGTTGGGATAGGCTATGGGACCTGTTAGCTGATTCTAAAGGAAGAACTCCACATGCGACGCATCGCAGCCAAGTTTGTGCCAAGGCTCCTGTCTGAGGACCAGAAGCAGAATCGACTTCTCGTTTGTCAGGAGCTCCAAGATCTTGCAAGAACCGACCCCAACTTCCTTTCTAAGGTTTCCTCTTCCCAAAGATGAAAATTCAGCTAAAGGGAAGGAGATTTGAGACGATAGAAGAGATTCAGGCAGAATCGCAGATGGTGCTTGACAGGCTGACAAAGAAAGATTTCCAGGGATGCTTCCAGGCTTGGCAGCGGCGCTGGGATCGTTGAGTTCACTCCCAGGGGAACTACTTCGAGGGTGATGGATGAATTTAATACCTGAGATAAGTGTACGGGTTTTTATACGCGCAGTCTTGAAACTTTCCGATCGCACCTCGTATATAAGGGAACTTCCAGGAACGTGGGAAATTCTCAAGATCTGGTAGGTTTAATGCTACACAACGTTCGTTGCGGGGAATACGACTTGTGGGCAAAACAGTGGATCACGAAAGCCAAAGTATTTGCCAAAAAACCCTTAATCATTGATTGTTTAATATGCACGAAGTTCATAGAAAGAATACATTATCGTCTCCGTCCGTATGTCAATTCGATTTAACTCGAGAACCACTGGACGGATTTCGATTAAATTTGTTGTGAATGTTTAGCTATTCTGCATGACTTCAAAAACGTATCTTGAATATCCTACGCGCAGTGATAACAAAATGACGGAATACTTTCCTAACTTGTTTTAAGGCAGATCGACATAACAAGCCTATATGAAAAATTTGTTGTTTTTTTTTCAGCGGACTGCAGTTGTAGTTAATTCGTTAATTAACTCAGATAAAAAATTATGTACCAAGCACCTTACAAAGATTTTGCTCTTTGCAGATGGAAGGAAATAAAGGAACACGTAAAGAGTATATTTTCAGTGTCATGGTGGGGCGGGGGGGAAAGACGGTTTGCGTGTTCTGAGTTTTTAAAGAAGGTGGTTCGTGGGGAGGGGGGGGATGTGTGGGCGCATGATGCTGCAACTACGCAGCAATTGTCAAGGTAAGGTTTGCAATGGACCTCAAGGTTATTTCTGGGGTGCCTATATAAGTTGCTGGTTTGTCCAGATAAGACAGTCGTCAACAAATCGCGGAAGATACCTCAACACCATGTTCAAACTGGTACGTATCAGGCAAGGACATATATATCCATCAAACGTAGAGGTTTTTTTTGGTAGCCCCAAAAAGAAGGACTCAACCATCCAATAAAATCTTGAATCATTTATGACTGACGTCCAGGGTTCAATAAGATTTCTGTCATCAGCCTCCTATCAAAGATATATTAACTGTAAGGACTAGCAATTTTCATAAAGTTCCGACTTTCAGAATTCTCGAAGGTAGCTAAATGTTCCAGCAAAACCCCTTCTTGCACTGATATTGTGCCCTGGCTACAGGAATAAATTTTACTCAGATAACTGCCCATATTTATCTAGTGCATAACAGAGCACAAACTGAAGAAATGAGTGTATCTGATCATGAAGGTGTACCCTGCCTCCTCACATTTATTAGCAGTACTTACAAGCTACATTATCTCATGTCCTTTAGTTAAAAGATACAATAGTCCCTTCATGCCCTTGTTTCGTTATACTGACAAAGAACTAATATCATGAACGCTAACAATTTGAGAGCAGACAGTCTTACAGTGTTTATGGGTATTATTTACAAATAAAATATACTCTGATCATAAAAGGTAAATTTTCAATATGCCTACACCATAAAGGCTGGAGACAGAACTCTTAAGTCATTCTACCTGGTACATAAAGGGGGTAAGTTATCAGCGACCTGTGGAGAGCATCTGGTATCTCTTATATGGAACAACTAGTTCAGATATGGTAGCAAAAACAAATTAAATGTCACGTTTTAAAACAAATGTAAATAATATTTAAGAAGTCAAATTTTACTTCACAGGAAACATTACATCTCCATCACAGAGATCACGTGGTTAATGCCGCTTAGAGAAAGAACTGCTGTCTCTCAAATCATATGAAACCCATGAAAACATTTTGTCGACAAAATACAGTTTTGTTGACTATCAAAACTGGTGGTACATATAATTATCATTTGGCTTTAAAGAGTTAGGCTGATTATTAAAGAAACGTGTCTCGAGACTAGAGATTTCTTGACCAGCCGAATGACTATTTATTACCATTTCCTGGAATTAGTAACCTAACCTCACATTTCTCAGTAGCATTACGTAAGCCATTACACAGCCTCAGTCACACCAGAATCTAGAGTGTAGAAATAAAGTTCATCACATGATATCTAAATTGTAGAGACCAGAAGAAATATTATTTTGGTGAAAGGACTTATTTGCCAAGGGATTTCAATGGCGTGTGTGTTTCAGTTTATTCTTCTTGTCGCCCTGTTGGCTGTTCTGGCCGCAGTGAGAGCAGCCCCTCAGATCCTTGCCGTTCCCTATGGCTACGGTTACTATGGCACCTACGGCTATCCCTACAGCTATGGCACTTACTTGTACCGTTAAGATCACGGTGAGTATATCTAGTCCTCTTTCCGTCTTCGTAAAATATACAATAAAAAGCAACTTAATACTACTCGGATTAATATTAAGACATAATTCCGTCATTTGACTCAGTTCTGAACCAGTTTAATCCGATCCACATTCGCATGACCGATTTATCAAAGCTCCATTTTAACTATCTCATTATTCCCTAACAAAATTCCGTGTTTCTTGTTTCCCTTAAGGTTAATCACAATGCAACCACTCAGTAGGTCTTACTAAAATTCAGCGCCCCTTCCAGAATTTCAAAAAGTACAAGAAAATAAAATAAAGTCAAAAAGGGGGCAGTGGAATTGACTGGTCTAATACCATCAGAAAACATCAAATTTAAATAGTGTGACGTGGCGTTAAAAATTCTTTGCTTTTGAAACTAATTTTAACATCAGCACAATGCTTTCAATAATAAAGTACTTAACATCTCATGCCTGCATGAGTGATCTAACTATAGATTCATGTTATTTTACCAGCATCTTTACTCTTTCCTGTCTTGAATACAGAATCACTTCACATGGCTTAAAAAATGTAAATTGATACAAAATTTTAAGAAATATTTCCATTACTGTTACTGAAAGTTCTTTCAAAACACTTAAGATCTATCAAGTAAGTTGGCTCAAATGGTAAGCCTCTAACCTTTATTCAGAAAATGTCTGGTGTGTTAGAACACCTTACTAAGGCTGAGGTTTCGTGTGGTTTTCCTTAGTCCCTCCAGGCAAATGCCTCGGAAGTACTTTCAGGTTCACTATTCAGTGGTTATGATATCATGTCATTGCTAATGTGAAATAATGTCTGTGATCAATACAGTATTGTTAAACAGTCTATGATCCAACCTAATAAAAACTTAAAGTCAATGTCTCCCAACCCTCTTTCCATGGAGGAACCCCAAAAATAATTGTTCATATCCTAAGGTAGTGGTATTCAACCTTTTTTGTTGGCATACCCCCAGATATAATTTCTCTTCAACTTTGTACCCCCAAAGTTGTTGGTGTATAATTTAAGTTATACATAGTATATAATCTACATCTAAAAATAAATTAAATAAATTACATTACTGATTATTCAGTGTTTATCATAAATAAATATATTTTTTTTAAATTTCACGTACCCCCTAAGATTCTTCGCGTACCCCCGGGGGTACGCGTACCCCAGGTTGAATACCACTGTCCTACGAAAATATTCCAGAAAGTGTTGATAGCTGGGAGCACAATTCAATTACTGCTAAATTATTGTCAAGAAATTTTATTTATTAAGAGTTGTTATATTGAAGAAAAAATTTAAGCATTATCCCTACCTTTTTTTAATATCAACATATAAAATCAAAATTAATTTCACAGTCAATATAAGGTTTACTTTTGGTGTGACAATTGGGCTGCTTCTTTTTATACAAATGTCGAATTCTTGGGCGAATTTTAGACAAACACGATCACAGTTTTTCCTCGACAGACAACAGACGATTTGTCAGACATGAGAAAGCTTGTCAACAGAGGTTATTTACTTATCCCATGATTTCTCACGTAACCCCTGATGATGTTTTGTGGAACCCTGGTTGTTAAACACTACCATAAGTCATCAGAGTGAGTACAGCACAAAACACCACAGGAAGTTTATTCTCGCACCAAATGTCCAAAGCCTACAACATTTTACAAACTGCATTAAATTTTACTTCTGACATTCAGAGTTTGATACTAGAAACAGCTATTTCTCTAATCGGGAATCTCTTTTAAAGTAGGGTCAGATCTATTCTGGAGGGTCTGCACAAATGAGTGATATCATATGCATTTTTAAAGCACCAAATACAAGTTGTTCCAGTATTAAAAACAAACCCTGAAGAAGGGAGAAGCAGAAATGTTTTAGTAGGATTTTAGGTTTCCACGGCAGCGAGTCCAAAAGATGACTGTTTTCTCAGTTGTAGCTCCGTGTAATCTGTTAGTTTGTCAATGTTTCAGAGGTCCTTGCTGCTTCCATCATCAGGGCAATGATGACATTTGCAGCACGAACATCTCAAACTTTGGTAAACTTCTACCAGAGAACATGGTGCTACAACCCAGAAGACAGCCTTCTTAGAAATGTTTTTATCTCAGAAATTGAATATGGCAAAATAAGTAGGTGATAATGTGAAATTAGTCATCAGTACTTCTAATACAGTTAGATGCCTTTTTCCAAACATTGAAAATGGCCACAGTAATGTTTATAAATTCTACAATGAATAAGTAAAATTCCTCCAGACAGCCCCAAAGAACTCGGACCCCATTTATTAGCATCCGAGGGCCATATTATGCATGTGACTAACTTATTTCCAGGTTGTTCGTTCACTATTCCTCTGGAATTTTGTCACGGTGGGTTTCACAACAAGTGAGACGCTTTAATAGCCAGAGAGTACTTGAACACCATGAATATGTATTACTTCAAACAAGTTACAAGGCCACTAAAATATACAAATATTACAAGTAGATGTGTCTGCAACATAACATGTGATTCAATGTATGATCTCCTTGAATCATTTTAGTGCAAATTAATTACACTACACAAATGTTTTAGTAGTTAAAAGAGGCAATCTGTAGAATTTTAATTGCCATCTACTGAGAAAAGTAATAAATTATTATATTATTAAATCCAGACCTACTCTGGGGCCCACCCATCCACCTATCTAATGGGTACCAGGGTTCTTTCTTGGGGGTAAAGCGCAGCTAGGGCGTGATGCAGACCACTCACCCCCATCTAGTGCCGAGGTCAAGAAATATTAGAAGCTACACCTCCTCTCCCCTGAAACCTACGTGGCATATAGCAGGGCAGCTTTACTTTATTCTTTATTGTAAGATGGCTGAACTATAAAACACTAGCAATGCAGGGACACTCCTTAATTTGCATGTGCTACTTCTACAGCCTAAATATAATAATTTCACATATAATAACATATAAATAAGGATTGGGTTATATCTCTGTATGTGCTTGGATTTAAGTTGCATCCCTTACAAAATTTCCAAATCTGTAGTTCATCTGTATGACAATAAGGAAACTATACACAATGTCATTTGATCCTTTACCCATGACTGCTTAATCAGTTATTTCTTACTAATTAGCATGATACACCGAAATGTAACTTACTGATCTTGTAGAATATATCTAGAATAAAGCAAATGTAAATTCTTATTGTTTGACTTATTTCAGTCTGAAAACAAACTAATATTAATTTTGTGCTCCATTACTGATTTCAGGTGAAAGCATCTGTTAATATTGCAGCTTTCAGACCATCTTCAACTAGCAGTGTACTACAGACTTCAAATATGGCAGCTATTATGAATTCTTCAACTGTTCATTAAACTTGCCTGTAATTTGTTTCCTATTTTGTTCTTTAAAATAAAATTATAAAGAAAACCAGCTTGTTCCTGACATGGAATTCTAAACATACAAAAACAAATTTTGAGCCCAAAATATTCTTTTTCATAATGCACCAAGCAGGGGAGGGGGATGGTGGTAGTGGTGAAATGTAAATACATAAGATTTATCTTATATTATTTTCTACTATTATAGCAACAATAAGTTCTTGGAGAAATTTATTACACTAATTTTCTTGAAATACTTCCATCTGATAAAAAGAATTAATATTTCATGTAATTATGTGGACAGTTTTATTAAAATTTCAAGCTTGTTTCTTCACAGTGTTTAAATTATAAAAACATGTAATGCACCAAATTTCACGCACATGCATACATACACTGTTTGTTGTTGATGACATGTTCTACATCCTTCGGTTTAGTCCTAAGAAGAATCTTTGGAATGCAAATAAACTCTACTCCACTTAGAGTATTTTGCAATTACAATGCTAGAATGTGAATAAGGTGAGAAAGAAACAAGCCAGCCAAACCAAGATATAGAAAAACATTCAAACAACCAACCAATGAGCTGATAAACATAAATGTACTTGGAAGGGAAATCTGTGATTAAGGCAGAAGAGAAGATGCAATCTATCATTTCTGTGGATAGCTGTTCTAAAATGAATGGATTCTATGCCTAAACTAGAAAGAATAAATTTGTGAACTTTAACTATATAATGACAATTAAGCATGATACCTCTGCAAATGTGTCACATAACCTCAATCTAACCAATTTCAGATTGACTGGACACCATTTGGTATTGCTAAATTTTTAATGGATACAAGGCATTAGCAAACATTTTCAATTGTAATGGACTTTATTCAGTTTTAATAGACAAAGTTTGCTAAAACTGAAAAATTCCACTAAATATCAATGGATGTTTTCTTAATTATATCTTTATACTGTAGTGTTTTAATTAATCTTGTGACATTGCAGGTATCCAGTTCATATCAGAAATCTACTTAACAGTATTCCTAATGAAGTATATGGGTTAAAAATGCATTAATAGCACCACAAAATATATTATGCAGTTTAATGGACAATAGGCATTATTAGACACCCCTTCACTCTATTAGTATTTTAATCATATATAAAATAATGTATAAAATATAACCTAAGGATAAAATCACAATTAAGTGACACAGGAACATCTCTGGCTACCAGAGCCCCTTACTACATGAGTAACTGTTATACAGTATAGATAGGAAGCAGAAATTTGGTAGATAAAACATAGCACCAACCTCTGTCACTGCATTGAACTCCAGAAAGCCACCGCCTCTCCACCAAGTCCAGATATATGGGCCACATGATCAGGAAGGCCAATGAGACTAAACTACACCGCAATAACATGAAAAGGGAGGATGACCTTCGCCTGAGACACTTTTTTATGACACGGTACACTTTCGTGCTCAGGTATAGTTCGTTAGGACTTGTCGGGGTTGTCAGATTAGGTTTGATTCCTCTAGATCAAATTGTTATGCGCCACTTTTCAAGTTCCATTCTTCTGCCCTAACCCTGACAATAGCAACTGAACTGCATAATTAATCTTTGAAAGATTTGTAACTCACGCACAAGTCACCCACTTCTTCGTCATTCACCTGAAGATCTGCAAAGAACATTTTTACAGGGTTACGTACATTCCGGCATTAATGTGGTCGAAGTTTCGGTGTTAAATTCACATATCATAATGGTGTGATTATATGCTTATACTGTATAAAAATTGAAGAATCCTGATCAGAAATTTCGGACTTAATTGTGAAAAACAAAACACTACATCCAAAATATCCACCACCACGTGTCACAACACACTACTATAAATTCAAGGCGAAAAACATGAGAGACTATTACTTTATACGAACGCTCGCGCGCGCACACACACAAACTCTTAACACAATTCAACTTAGATATTAAGTTATCTGTTTGTTTAAGTAGCACTACGTTGATAACAATCTGTGTTGTTGAAAGATTTCAAGGGCAAACATCACACATCACACACACACACACACACACACGTACAATCACCGCAAAGAGATTGAAAAGTACAGATATACCAACATACGATTTGGAGACGGTTATTGCGATAACTTTCGATAAATCAAGAGTTTGTGAGTCGAACCATCACATTTTCCCAAGCAAAAACGTTTCACAGGAAAGATATGACACTTCTAATTGATAAGCGAACCCAACTAAAACACTAGCACATGGCGTCAAAACGAAATAGTAAACCTGTGACTGAGTAATCATCTGTGACCAGCCGTTGTTGTTTGTTGTGAGGTTCTGAAATTTACAAAACTGAATTACAGTTTATTGTTTTCAGTTTAGAAATGAATAGGAAATCGGATAAAGTCTCTCCAACCTCTGCAGAAGGCGAGGAAGAATTTTTTGTGGAGAAGGTTCTTGATCGTCGTGTAAGAAACGGCAAAGTAGAGTACTTTTTGAAATGGAAAGGTTATTCGAACGAAGACAATACATGGGAGCCTCAAGAGAATTTGGATTGTCCAGACCTAATTTCAGAATTTGAAGAAAATCGAAAGAAAAAGGAACAAGCAAAGAAAGAAGATAAGAAAAGGAAGTCTAGTAGTACCCCTGTAGAAGATAAAAAGCCAGCTAAGAAGAAACAAAATGACGAAGACAAGAAACCCCAAGGTTTTGAACGAGGTTTGGAGCCAGAACGTATTATAGGAGCTACAGACTCGAGTGGAGAACTCATGTTCCTGATGAAATGGAAAGGGACTGATGAAGCAGATTTAGTTCCAGCAAAGAAGGCAAACATTACTTGCCCCCAGATTGTCATCCAGTTTTATGAAGAACGCCTTACTTGGCACAGTTCTACTCATGATGAAGATGACAAAGGTGAAGAGTAAAGACAGTTCTCCAGTTGGTATGTGTCGATAGGCATTGCAAATGGTAGGATATAATTTAATTGATATTGACTAAACCTGAACAATACAACTGTTTGCAGTGGTATGTGAGGAATCATTTTGCAGAGTATAACATCATTGTTATAACATAATTATCATATTACCCATGAATTTATTTATGGTTAAATTTCAGATTCAGCAGCTATTCATATCATTGTGTGAGTATGTGAGATCACTATTATGATCTTAATATAATGATGTAGGTATCACCATTATTGTAACAAAATGTTCGCTATAAGTCAGATGTTCAGGTATTTTGATATCAAGCCAGGTGTGTAGTTCACGATTCACTCATAACTTGATGGCAAAAATTTAGAATATGTAGCTGAAGGTATGAAGGTCTTCTGGGTTTTGTGGCATGTAGTCTGGTAGAAGTTCACCAGCATTTTAGAGGTGTTTGCTGCCTCCAAAAACCCAGAAGACAGTCAACCTCATTCTCACCTCTGTAAGAACCTCAAATCTCTCTTAGCTATTGGTATTTATCTTCCATGCATCTTGATACTTATTAAATTAGGGGTTCTCTATCTTTTCCAGACTGAAGGCCAAACTCGCTCTCGCTTATCGACTTCTGGACTGCAGAGTTATAAATGAGGGTAATTGTTGAGACTTCATGGAAATTTATTAACAGTGTTACAAATTTACAATTATAAACAAGTTCATATATCACTGTAAAAAAATTTTGACAAAGGCATGTCATTATATTCTGGATATTTTCATTTACATATTAATTTAAAATTTAAAAATGTTTAAAATTTATGTTTCTAAAAGTGGGTATGCTGCCACCAGGTAAAACCATATAACCTAGTCAGTTAGTCATTGGATCTTGAGATTTTGATTAGCTCTTTCCTTTTAATCAGCTGACTGGGTTGTTTGGTTTTCCTATTGACACAAGTAGAGTAAACTTCTGAAACTATCACCCACTGATTTTCTTTATTAAAATCAATCAGTGGTGAAACATCTGATGCTGCTTTTGCTTGTGTAATATTTCAGTATCAAGTTTAATTTCTATTGCCGAGATTCACGTACATCGCTCCTAACATTCACCAATAAGACACGTCCTAGTTCTTGACACTTCATCTGTGTGAACATTTGCTCACAGTGACAGAGACTGACACATACTGATTAAATATTCTCTGATATCAGGGAAAATGTTTTTCATCATGCAGGTTAACAGGTTTTCCAAAAATGTACATGGGCTCCACAATACACATCATAGTGCTGCAAACAGCCCACAGGTTGAGAACCCCTGTAATGAAAACTGCTTATGCTGACAGGAGGGGGAGTTGGTAAACGATTGACAAGAGATGCACTAATTTAATAATTTTGCTTAGTGATTCATTGCATATTCTCATAGCGAAGTATCATGTAAGAGCATCAAATTAACTTTTTTTTATAATAAACATGTTTAAATGTTCTAGTAAAATGTATAGCTTCCTTACCTCTGTATTTACAAATTAACAGTTTCATAATATTTCAGCTTTCATCTGTGACAGATTTAAGATGTACACAGTTGCTGTTGACATTGTCATACCTGTTATAAGTAGACATGAGATAGTGTTAAGAGATAGCCCTCCTGTAGCAATCTTACTTTGACACTTGTTCAGCACCTTTGCACTGGTATACAAAAAAATTACATCATTATACACTGATTAATTGGTAAGTGTAAAAAGGTTTTGATATGTTCCCACAAAAATTTACTAATGTAGTTCTCAAAGTGTAAAAGTATTACTCAAGTTGTAAAAAAAGGTACTGTATTATGTTTCTAATGTGAATCTATAATTATTAGATTTTAAAATGTGAGAACCTAAAATATTCAGTGTGTTATATTATCATACTGAATTAATACAAGGTTAGTACTGATTTATTGTACCATCTAAAATAGTAAAGTACAGTAAATATTTTAATCATTCCATTGAATTTTGATTTCACTGTGTATTGCAATTTACCACTTCAACCAGAATGCTTCAGCTGTTCTAGTCATAAAGTAAATAGCCTGTATAGAGGTCGCGCGAGTAGTCGTGGCACCTAAATGTGCAATGTGCAACATGAGAGAGGGGAGTTCAATAGTAGTGGGGTCCACACAGCCTTAGCTGCGGTGATGCACACACACAGCTAGAGCTACAAACCAACTGAAGCTGACACCCCTCTAGCACGTGCTTCAGATGGATCCATCTCATACGACAAAAATCAGTCCTTTGTGCAAGTGCCAGCACTTCTCACTCAGCCTCTAGCATTTGCAAGCATTAGGACCAGCTCTCTTCATTTTCTTACACATTGCTTTCTCTTTGTAGGTTGAATGAATACAAATTTTAGTTGCAGGATAGGAAGGTCGAAGCGTTGGTCTTCTGGGTAGTAATGCCATGTTAACTTGTACGTATTTGCTGGAACATACCGCCTTAGTTCAACTCTAATGGAGGCAGTATGTTCCTACAGTGCATTGGCCTTATACCTACAAGTCCATGTAGTATTATTACCTGACCAACAGTGACATGTTCACCAGTAAGAAAACCTCAAATCTCACCATTCCATAATATTTTGTGTTTGATACATTTTTGCTTTGACATTTCGATACCAAGTACAAAAAAGAATGGTTACACATATCTAAATAGTACCAAAAAACCAATGTATTTTATGTTTTGTATTAATTATTTTCATGATGGAAATACATAAGATCAAATTTGAAAAGCTATCTCAGAAGTAATGTCTTTGTGTTGCTCCAAAAACAGCAAGTATCAAGCCAAGCACTGAAGAATGGTCTGAAGCTTTCACAGTGACTAAGTATAATGAATTCTTCTTGGGTACTTCTGTAGGGAAGAATTCATTATACCAAGAACTGAAAACCATCTAAACCTGCAACAGCAGAAATCTCAAAAATGCCCACCAGGGCAGTACTGGAGGAACAAGGATAGCTGGTACTGATGTGTATATTTAGCACCAGATGGCAAAAGGATTCAATATATGTGGGGCTCTTTCGACACATAGTTTTGCTACAGGTTTGGTAACATGAGGGTCAAACTTGGAATCCGACTGTCCCATTTCTGGCTGCTTGAATCAAGTGATGTTCTGTGTCCTGATAAAAATTTGGTTGTTGCAGTTAGTGTATCTCCTTAACTATTAAGCCACACATTATAGTTTCACGTAGTGCCTTTACTGTGTGTGTGTACAGACAAGAAATCAAGAATAACTGAAATCCTTAACAGCTAACAGTACTCCATGATTCACTGTTGTTTATGGATATTCTTTTCTAAAACCAAACTTTCTCTTAAACTGAATATCAATGGAATATAACTGATGCATTGCTCTTCGGTTCATAGTATTCTCAAGTGTCTTAGAAAACCATGTTACAAGAGAAATTGTTTTGTAATTTGATATGTTTGTCTTGTTTCTTATTTATATAGTGTTTTTATGATTAAGCACTTCAATTTATCTGGGAGAGTTTCAGTAGCTAATGAATGTGACTGATAAGGACTAACAGGAGTGAGTTGAAAGGATTTTGTTATTCAGTGAGATAATCATATCTGGATGAAGGTTTGCTTTTAACAGATTGGAAGATTCATACTTTGCTTGCGGAATAAGAAAGAAAACTATGCACGAACACATCGGTATTTTACAGATAAGTAATACAGAGGTGTGAATGAGTTGATGAATAAAAACAATCCACCTTCCTTCTAATGGCAGTTCCAACCAACTTATCAGTAACATGAAGATTTCTGGGTTGTTGTGCTGTGTAGTCTGGTTGATGTTTACCAACGTTTCAGAGGCCATACTGCCTCCGTCATCAGGGCAAATTGGCATATTCATTGCCCTGATGACGGAGGCAGTATGACCTCTGAAACGTTGGTAAACATCGACCAGACTACACAGCGCAACAACCCAGACGACAAAAATCTTCACTATCTGACTTTCTGAACAACCAAAATAATTAATTAGTAATCTGTCATCACTCACCTCAGACTTCAGGACACCCTTCCATCATCATGGTGACTCACTGCCCTGATGATGGAGGCAGCAAGGACCTCTGAAACAGTTGGTAAACTTATACCAGATGACAGGATGCTACAATCCAGAAAATAGCATCTTTGTACTCACCGTCATGAGAACATCAGACCCTATAGGGATATGATTGTCCCTTTACTTCATCCATGTTTTCATATATATTTTTATATCTGAAGTACAGGTACACATTTAAATACAACATAAATATTTAAAATTTCTTACCAGTAATATTAAAATAGTTAATGACTTGTTATAAAATTATAAGATAAAACATGAAACAAATATAATTTTCAGGAAGAAGAAAATGGATTATATGAAAGATAAAAAAAAATGGCTGTCTTTAGACAGCCATCTGCATACTCACTGCTGTAATAATCTAAAATCACATATTGTCTCCATTTGAAGAGGCTGAAGATGAAGACAGTAAGTCTCTCTAAAATGCTGGCATCTACCAGCATGTCTACATGGCACCAACACCCAGATCATCATCCTCTGCTGTGAAAACTTAAATTCTCATTCACAGTAAGATTTTTCAAATTTGAAGCTTACTTCCATTTATTATCAGACCTACCATGGAGGACTGTTGTATTCTTTGCATCTTTAAGCGGCAATTACAATTAATATTTCATACAAATACGCTGTGACATCCAGCCCAAGCTGCAGACACGTAGAAGGTAGAGGAAGTTTTGAAGAATACCTCTGCAATGAATGTACAAGATGAGATGTAATTGTATTATTTACAAGTAAAATGTCTAAGTTACACTGTGATCACATTTCCCTATCACCCAATGTACTTTCCACAATGACAACAGTAACCAGCACATTTAAACTTAACTAACATCTAGTGATGGTGTTTCTCTCCAGCACTGGTAAATCCCAGCAGAAAACAAACACATTGCACTGTTATCCAGACAAGTTTCTGCCAATTCCTATAAAAGGCAGCTTCTTCTATCCACAAATAAATTGATCTGTGCTAAAAGAACCCCATGGCCAAATACCAAAGCTACCAATGGACCCTATTGTGAGTTACTTGACCATAATTCCCATCCTCTAAACCTATTTCTTTAAAAAAAATTTAGAATAATTTCCATATTTTATTATTAACGCATAACATGGTCTCATGCTCACTGACACAGCTTAAGGCCTCAGAACGTCAAAGTCTGGCCTTGGATGGGAGGGTAATACCAAAATGAATCTGAAAGAAACAAGTTTTGAAGTTGTAAATTAACTCAGGGTCTGTAACAGAAAATCTTATCAGCTGAAAGACCATCAGCTGTTCAAGGAATAATACCGAGTCATAGCGTCAGTTACAAGTTACATCACAATAGTTTAAATTTTAGTGTTTATTAGAAACTGTCATGATGATCATTATCTACATCACCTATTTTTGCCTTGTTTTACAGAGACGACAGTAAGGCAGCATCCAAAACATTATAAATTCACTCAATCATGAAGCACCTCACAGTTCAAGAAAATGTTCCTGAAAAAACAAAAGCCATTGTTTAGTAGCTTTGATATTTAAGATTGTTTCACATTTTTGTATCAATAAGTATGTACGTACAGCAAACTCCATTTTCACCAATTAAAGAAAGTCAACTGACGTTGCAAAGTCAAAGTGAATTGACTTTTGCAAAGTCCTTCCAAATAATGCACTGCTTCTATTGCACATTCAAATTTTTATCATTTTCTATTCCTGAATGCTATGTATCTATTTCATGCTTGGATGAAGGAACATTCATGACACATAAAATAAATTATTCTCTCCCCACAAGAACTTGCCAATTCTGTAAAATTCTCCAGTATACACATATTAATTACAACTCTGGCACAAATCATTGCAACAAAAATATTTTAAAAAAGGAACCCCTCCATTGAAAATCACAAAACAGTGTAAAAGAGAAACACCTTTGTGGTCCACAGTACAAATACTGAAATCCTCTCAGTCTCAGAAATAATAAAGAAAAAATGAAGTCATAACATCTTTGGAATTTGATATATGGAAATATAACGTGTGACTCAAAGCTCCTGAAACAACAGTATTTAGACTTCATGGTCCTCTGTTCATCTTAGGTTCTCAGTATTCTACTTGTCTATTTATCATAAAATGAACACATAATAGGGAGGTCATATCCATCCATATGTTTCATCTCTGAAACAATTTGTCAGCTTTTAATGAAGTTTAGCATTTAATGTCTAACTCTAAACTTCAGTTCATACCAGTCCAACATAATATGTACTTTACCACAGGCACTCAAATTAACCTTATCAGTTTTCTTTAAAACATTCATATTATATATCTTATTAAGACTTTTACTGAAATATTCTTCAATATGATGGATATTTAACAAAATACAAAGAGACAATTTCTGATTTTCTTGAGTGTAATAATAGCCTTCAAACACTGACTTTGCATTTTCAATAATAGATTTGTGTCAAGGCCAATGAAGAATGCAAAATCACAAAGAACACATTTGCAAAATATTTCTTGTTAAGATTAAAGTTAAATTTTATTATGAAGTACATGCAGTTTTTCATGAATTACTTTGACAGCAAAATAAGATGTGATGCTGATAATGTGGCAATATGAGAAATATATGGAAAGTAGAAAAGGCAGATTTGTCAAAGTTAACAAATCTGTTCACTGTATTATGAAATAAAGAGTTTTGAGAAATCTTCAAGATCATAACTGGAATAGTTTGTTACAAACAATAAATGCCTCATATGTTACATGACATTTGTTTCTGTTTAGAAATAAAGCTAAACACTTCAGCTGTATGAACATCTTCTGTTTCTGGTACCATGAGTCACACACTGGTTTCCCCTTCTACACTTCTATCATGACTACACATAAGAGTAGTAATCTCATAATCACAATATCAATATTTGGTTTCAGCCAATGACAGTATTTTCTCTCAAAATAAGAAGCATATTAACAGTTACTATAAGAGGTGCAAATACCAATAAACAGACAAAACAACTCCACATCAATGCTACTTTCATGACAGTCAAAAATTCCGAATGTGATGCATGCATTTATGCTTTAACTTCATGTCACAACTGACAGATGGCTCTCACAATCCTCAGGTATAAATACATAACTACACAACACTAAAATAAAATCTCATTGACTATCAGTATTTCAACACAAATACAAAAATTTGTCCATTTTGACAAAATTACTGGGCTTCAGATGACACTCCGGTCAGTGGTGGCAGAACCAATCATGAGGCCCTGGGAAAGATTGATTAGCAAGGCCCCTACAGAAAAAAATTAGGTGATTCCAATTATTATAATTTTAATGATTTGAAAACTACCTCTGTAGAACTGACACCCGATTCATGTAAGTCTTCCATTTTTTCCAGCTGTAAATCCTAACATGGATAATTATTGACATATATGAATTGTGATAATGTGACTGAGCAGTACACAATCAATCTACTGTCAACAATAGCATTTTATGGAAGGCATTTATAAATTATTGGTTACTCTCTACAGGCTTTTATCAAAAACGTTATCAGTTCTTTCTTCAATGTTGTCAGACTCGGATAAAAGCACATGTATAAGACAAACTACAGTAACACTAGAAAGAGAAAAGGCAATTCCAATATATACAAGTGTGAGGCACGCGAGGCCCTGGGCCATTGCACACTTGGCCCACGCCATAAGCAGCCAATGACTTCAGTGTAATCAGGATGTGTTAAAAGAGTGGAATAATGTGGTACATCATTACTCATAAGAAATCATAATACATGTATCATACCACACTTAATGATCCTTAACTTTATATTATCATTTGAGTCAACACAGCAGCTACTAATGTTTGTAGCCATGATGCATTTAGAACACAGTGTTTTAAATTTAAGGACAAAACTGTTTTAAACTTACAAAGAAACCTATCATGTGACAGGTTACTTGATATTAAACTTAAAATTATCATAGGTAATAAACAATATGCTGTATCACATAATAACAGACAACCTATCAAATGCAGAGAAAAGAATAAATAAGGATCTCTCATGACACAAGGAATGCAGTGCTGAATCTAGTGGCTCAGGGGCATGTCACCTTGAAGTGTTCCTCTTGAACAAGTATGATAAAATTTGGTGAGATAACAGATTCTCATGGCAGCATGAAAATGGTTGTCTTCTGGGTTGTAGCACCATGTAGTCTAGTTGAAGTATACCAGTGTTTCAGAGGTCCTTTCTGCCTCCATCATCATGACAAGTGAGGAAACACTGGTATACTTCAGCCACATAACATGGTACAGGCACCTCTGAAATGATAATAAACTTCTATAAACTCTACTGTGCAGTACCCCAAAAGATAATCTTCATGAAAGAAAATTTTGTTCATGACATATACTAGAGTTTCTCATTATCAAACACATTGAACTGACACTGATATTAGAGCAGAGGTTGCCAATTGTAGCAAGTGGGGCAAGTACTCTTAATATGCATTCACTACCACTTTAATTAAAGGTCATTAAATATCAATTTAATCCCTAAAGGGAAATTATCATATGGCACATAAAAGTGAGTAATGGTTTATATACCATGCATTATATGCATTACTTATGAAGAATTATATATGTTACACATTTCCAAGCTATGAAAAATCCACATATATTTGATTCTAGTGTTATTATGAAGATTAACACAGCATCACTAGATGTCTGCATTACATAAATCAATGTGGAGGGGACAATATTTAAATTTACTGTAAGACCAACAGACCTTAACCCTTGGAATGGAACAGAATCCTCTATTTGTTTCTGCATCTTAAGCAATCTCTCATCTCCCCCTTTTCTTCCTATGAAATGAAAGTAATATAAAAAGTGGCATTAGTATGATAAGCTGAGATACAAGATTGTATCCTCATCACATCTTCCAATTTTACTATGCACAGCAACATTTTGCTTACTGTTACACAGTACAATTTCTTTCTTCTCTGCAAAAAAAATTGTTCACAATGTTAATGCACCATATCTTACATCAGCCACTCAGACACATTAATTATGCCAACAGTGTACCCTCAAACACACAGCTAGCAGAAGACATACAGTGCACTTAGCAGGGGGGAAGAGATTTTACTCAAAAGCATGGTTATCAGAGGAATCTCCACTTGTCATTCACATATTTTCTAGGGTTTTAGATCTGTTAGCTGTGCTGTGCAATGAATAAACTTATTTTCAATGAGTATTACACAGATGTGGAATACCAAGACACAGTAGTATTCTATGACTTTTAAGAAATGCTTAACTACAGACGCAAGAATTCCAATCCTCCCCCTCAGCCACTCAAGAGGAGGAAGGATACTTAGAGCTGACCTTTCAGGTTCTACTCAACATGCGACGTGACCCAGTTTTGAACTACAAATGACAGCTGTCATACCACATGCTTATCAGTGTTACATTCAAATTCTGGTACTCTTGTGGGTCAACAAAATTATACAAAATAAATACTATTTGGTTTACAAGTAAGTTTTGCAATAATGTGTGATCAGGTACTACCTCCGACATGTTCACTGGTTCTCAGTTATAAGGAATAACTCTGCTCTGGATGAACAGAAGTTTATGAAATTTGTTATTCAAAGTCTGTACTAAAATTTATCACTCAATCTGAACTCTGCTCCAAATTGCATAAATACCGCTTTATATGCAGGCAAGAATAAATTTACGCATGCGTATGTTTATATGCACTGAGTACAAAAGAAAATGTTTCAGACACAGTTATATCTCTTGATGACATAAACATTTAATGCTAAAAATTATTTCTTTGTGCGATGTACTGTTTTCTTGATAATGTGCATCAAACACGATTAGTAAACTTTTACATCACTGTTAACTCAAGAATAACTTTAGATAAAACAAAACGTCTTCACCATTATTGTTATGTAAATATGCTGATAGGTGAAATCGCAGATTAAATTTTTCAACTTTCAACATGTTACAGAAAGACATTAACCCTATTCCACATACTAAAGTTAATTATAGTCAGATTATAATGTGGGAATCCTACGTGGTTTACGAAAGTGTCCAAATTTGTTAAACCATAACAAAGAAGGAAACAAACTTGAGAATTGTGTCAGTAAAAATAATATTCCAAAATGTCAGAAATACTTGAAAACACTTCCAAGCAGCAAAGACAGGTTACCTTTCTTCTGGAGTTGCCTTAAATATTCTCAACCAGTGGAACTTCAATAGATGATGGTTTCTTGGACTTTGTCCATTGTCCTATATTCTATAAACAGATAATTATTTTAGGTAGATGGATGTGCAACTGTCTTCAGATTCCTACTCAGTTGGATCCATTACAGGGGGATAATCCACTGATTGGTGTTAATCCTCTCCAATAGACCTGTACCCTCACCTGAAGGCAGGAGCAAATCCAACTACTGACAAATTGTATTATATTTGTTGAACACAGGTGGATGGACAAAGTCAGAAAAAACTAACAATACCAACAATGTAAGTTTCTAACCTAACCATGCAAATTACCAACATTCACTTTGTACTATTATGACATTGATTCTCTACATAAAAATAAAGGTGCTTCTGTATGTAGCAACACACAATAAAGACATGGAGGTAAAATGGTCCAATTATAGACCTCAGCATTAGAATGAGGTGAGTAGCTTAATGCTTCTCCTGCCTTACCACAGCGTAAAAGCTTACAGTATCCACTGGGTAAGAGGTAGGCTCCAGATAATTTTGGATGTGATGCAAGAGAAAAATCAGTCCTTTGCTGTAAATCAAACCCTGGTCATCTAAAACACAGCCAGTCACTCTGATGAGCTTACAATTTAAGCGGCCAAAGAATACAGCTTACTCTGAGACAAATGACACATAATCTACATACCAGTAACTAATATCTGAGTAATGGTATATATAAAAATTAAGCCTGTGAATGTGTAAGACCAACAGACCTTAACCCTTGGAATGGAACAGAATCCTCTATTTGTTTCTGCATCTTAAGCAATCTCTCATCTCCCCCTTTTCTTCCTATGAAATGAAAGTAATATAAAAAGTGGCATTAGTATGATAAGCTGAGATACAAGATTGTATCCTCATCACATCTTCCAATTTTACTATGCACAGCAACATTTTGCTTACTGTTACACAGTACAATTTCTTTCTTCTCTGCAAAAAAAATTGTTCACAATGTTAATGCACCATATCTTACATCAGCCACTCAGACACATTAATTATGCCAACAGTGTACCCTCAAACACACAGCTAGCAGAAGACATACAGTGCACTTAGCAGGGGGGAAGAGATTTTACTCAAAAGCATGGTTATCAGAGGAATCTCCACTTGTCATTCACATATTTTCTAGGGTTTTAGATCTGTTAGCTGTGCTGTGCAATGAATAAACTTATTTTCAATGAGTATTACACAGATGTGGAATACCAAGACACAGTAGTATTCTATGACTTTTAAGAAATGCTTAACTACAGACGCAAGAATTCCAATCCTCCCCCTCAGCCACTCAAGAGGAGGAAGGATACTTAGAGCTGACCTTTCAGGTTCTACTCAACATGCGACGTGACCCAGTTTTGAACTACAAATGACAGCTGTCATACCACATGCTTATCAGTGTTACATTCAAATTCTGGTACTCTTGTGGGTCAACAAAATTATACAAAATAAATACTATTTGGTTTACAAGTAAGTTTTGCAATAATGTGTGATCAGGTACTACCTCCGACATGTTCACTGGTTCTCAGTTATAAGGAATAACTCTGCTCTGGATGAACAGAAGTTTATGAAATTTGTTATTCAAAGTCTGTACTAAAATTTATCACTCAATCTGAACTCTGCTCCAAATTGCATAAATACCGCTTTATATGCAGGCAAGAATAAATTTACGCATGCGTATGTTTATATGCACTGAGTACAAAAGAAAATGTTTCAGACACAGTTATATCTCTTGATGACATAAACATTTAATGCTAAAAATTATTTCTTTGTGCGATGTACTGTTTTCTTGATAATGTGCATCAAACACGATTAGTAAACTTTTACATCACTGTTAACTCAAGAATAACTTTAGATAAAACAAAACGTCTTCACCATTATTGTTATGTAAATATGCTGATAGGTGAAATCGCAGATTAAATTTTTCAACTTTCAACATGTTACAGAAAGACATTAACCCTATTCCACATACTAAAGTTAATTATAGTCAGATTATAATGTGGGAATCCTACGTGGTTTACGAAAGTGTCCAAATTTGTTAAACCATAACAAAGAAGGAAACAAACTTGAGAATTGTGTCAGTAAAAATAATATTCCAAAATGTCAGAAATACTTGAAAACACTTCCAAGCAGCAAAGACAGGTTACCTTTCTTCTGGAGTTGCCTTAAATATTCTCAACCAGTGGAACTTCAATAGATGATGGTTTCTTGGACTTTGTCCATTGTCCTATATTCTATAAACAGATAATTATTTTAGGTAGATGGATGTGCAACTGTCTTCAGATTCCTACTCAGTTGGATCCATTACAGGGGGATAATCCACTGATTGGTGTTAATCCTCTCCAATAGACCTGTACCCTCACCTGAAGGCAGGAGCAAATCCAACTACTGACAAATTGTATTATATTTGTTGAACACAGGTGGATGGACAAAGTCAGAAAAAACTAACAATACCAACAATGTAAGTTTCTAACCTAACCATGCAAATTACCAACATTCACTTTGTACTATTATGACATTGATTCTCTACATAAAAATAAAGGTGCTTCTGTATGTAGCAACACACAATAAAGACATGGAGGTAAAATGGTCCAATTATAGACCTCAGCATTAGAATGAGGTGAGTAGCTTAATGCTTCTCCTGCCTTACCACAGCGTAAAAGCTTACAGTATCCACTGGGTAAGAGGTAGGCTCCAGATAATTTTGGATGTGATGCAAGAGAAAAATCAGTCCTTTGCTGTAAATCAAACCCTGGTCATCTAAAACACAGCCAGTCACTCTGATGAGCTTACAATTTAAGCGGCCAAAGAATACAGCTTACTCTGAGACAAATGACACATAATCTACATACCAGTAACTAATATCTGAGTAATGGTATATATAAAAATTAAGCCTGTGAATGATACATATTAACCTGTGCTTTTGGGGATATTTGAGCACACACTGAAACCAGTGAACTAAAATCTTTCTCTACAAAGCAGTCTTTTCACATGGTGATAAATATGAACATGCCTGTCTTGTGGGATGTTGCACTGTCTTTTCTGTAGATACTAACATTTCGGAGGAGTTTACTGCCGCCATCATCACAGCGGTGGACACGGTAAGCTCCTCCAAAAACCCAGTATCTACAGACAAGACAGTGCAACATCCCACAAGACAGCCATCTTCAAGCAGTCTTACGACCACTGGTAAGAACAAAATGATCTGTGTACAAACATCTTAAGAAAATCATTACAGACAATTCTAAGTGAATAACTGTTGCTGGTACCAGGGTGACACAATCACTTCTGAAGCAGACATACCAACTGAACAGAAGTTAGCACCCTGGCATTACCTTTTATCAAGAATATTTTGGCAAAGTCAAGTTGTCTGCTCACTTACCAAAAATGATGTGACTTAGATAATTTGATTACATGAAAAAGATTCTGTCTCCAAAGCCTGTGTTGTAACATTACATCTGGTCTTTCAAAGAACTATAAACATTCTTGTTATAAAAAACAATTTCTCAATTCTGTTCTCCTGCTGCATGACATACAATGGAAGAGACAGGTCTAAAACTAGGAACCCAAACCCACTGAAGACTTACTACAAGGATATTTCTCAAATATGTTTACAACAAGCAAGTCCATTACAATGAAAATATAGAACTACTAGTTACAGTATTAGAAATGTAATCTTTCCAAATAGTGGCATGCTTTTTTAAAAAATCTATCCATAGAATAAGTTCCTTCATATCTGCATGTTTAAAGTCTCATACAATTGAAATATTCATCAAGTTTAATTTCAACACATCACATAGGCAGTTTAGGGGCAGATATGCCCTCGCATGGTTATCAGTAAGATAACAAGGACTGACAGCTGTGGTAATATTCCAGCCCATTATCAACAAGAGTGGTAACTCCTTCTCCATAATGGAGTACATAGAACTTATAAATGCTTTCTTAATTGCGATCCAAAATATATATCGCAAACTTTCACTCTTTCATTAGGAATTATATCTGCTGCTATCCTGTGGCACTAAATGCTACTTTGTTTTAAACAAAATAAACAGGAGCAGACAATTTACACATCCTTATTTTAAAAATGATTCATAATACAAAAAATATATATACATAATAAAAATATTAATCTCATTAACCTTTATTGAACGTGTGTCACTCTGTGTAATAGCTTGTGCACAGTCCAGTTTTATGACTTGACACAGTAGTGTGTTGCTAAAATAGCTCTTTATTTTGAGCCGACGTATAGCAGCTATGGCACCAAAATTCTATCTGCCGCTATATAAAAACTTCCATTATGCTTTCCTGCTGCAAGTTACAACATCAACACTACTAAGCCCACCGTTGGCTAGAAAGGATCATGTTCTAGTCACAACTTTGTCAAGACACCACTCATAAACCTTCAAGTCATTTGTCAATTTTGAGATAGCTGTGCAGAAATTACCTATAATTTCATTTTACCAAATTTCAGAGTCTCTTATACATATTTTTGTCACAGTACAAAAAAATAATTTAGTAACTGAAACAAGAATGTGATTTAAAACCTGAGAATGATACATATTTGGAATTGTGAACAGTGTCTCACAAATGTGCATATTTACAACAACACATTCATACTAACAGATTTCTGTGACTAAAAATTCAGCTTACATAACAATGTCTACCATATGGTCACTTAAATAAGGGATGGTTTATGAGCTTAAATATATAAAAGTGGAATTTTCATCTTTATACGTTACCTCCAGTTATGGACTAAAATTACTAAAAATATAAACTGCTTTGAAAGTTTTAATGTAAGTATCCTATACCAAATTTCATAAACTTTCTGCAACCAGAGACGAGTTGTGTTATAAAGATATGTGAACCAGCTGAGGACGACATACACAACAGAACAAACACATCTAAACAATAACCCTTCAATGGGAGAACTTTTTAAATCAGACTGCCATTAAAAAGTATATAAAATAACTAATTTATCCTGATACTCATCATGACAATACATTTTCAGGTTGTGATTAGATGGAAATATCTAACATGTCACACACCGAGAACCCTTCCAGTATACAACAAAAAAATAATTTCTTCTTAATATAGGTTACAACAATAAATACTGCATGCACCACATTCATCAACAAAAATATACTTCAGTTATACAGTTGTTATGAACTGAGACTGACTCAAGGCTTACAAGGAAGTAGGCCAGTAGTAACTCAGCCCAATAATACTACCAAGTGGCTTTCAAGATAAATATAACTCACACAGTCTCATATTCACGTTAATCAAGAGAAGAAATCCATATAATTTTTTATACTTTTTAACAGAATTCAGTAAAACTGGGTTAATGGTGACCAATATATAATTAATATAACTGGGACCAGAACCATGCACACATAACATGTCCAGTAGTGCCAATTTACTACAAATGCCTGCCAGCTGTACAACACAACTTGTTGCATAAACCACATTCATTTGGAATGATAAAATGTCCTGTGATTGTTATTCTTCTAGAGATGAAAACACACATTTCTCAGCCTACTGAGATGAATGACAAAAGGAGATACTTCATTCTTCTTCCTACAACATGAACTATTATACCTTCCTTTGTCATACACCAGAAATACAAAAATTACCAGTTATTTAAATTGCTTTCCCACTTTAAAAACATGAGTTTTCCTTAAATTGTATAACAATGACAGAACTGACTGATGCAGAATAAATAAAGGCAAACCACACATTATGCATTCCTCTTAAGCCACAATTATGATCCACATCAGTATACATAGCCTGATAATCATTGATCCATTCTTTAAACTTGTGAGGTTTTTAACGCTTCAAGAAATACAAGCATTCAGTTTCCTGAAGGATAAAATCTGATCATTTAGGGATTGTGGAAGAAGATGTAGCTTTAAATTTACCAAATTTTTATGGTGAGAGTTCATGTCTTCAACTACTAAATTCACATAACTTATAAATAATCAGAAAAGTATTTTCCTTTATGACAAATGCAGACAAAAAGTTTCCAAAAATATTTAAATTACATTAAATTGTAAGCAAATTATTCTTAGTACATAAAAGACATACATTATACATGACTAACTGAAGGTATGTAATCAGGGCACAAATAAATCTATTTGAGAGAATGTCAAAATTATAACAAATTTTTCTCAAATTAATCTGAAGACATCCAGGACTGCTCCTGCATGAGACAAGTCTTGAATGTGGCCTGTGATACAAAGTAGGAAACAACAAGACGCACTTTGACGGACAGAAGGGAACCAATTTTCACAGTGAACATGGCTTTTGACATGATGAGTTCAAAATGATAGTTTTTGGATAAGGAACACAAATTTTATGCATTTTGTTTATTCTATGTTACATTTGTACTCAGTAATCTCTTAATAATATACAATGCCAGAACATTGCCACAGCACACAGCCAGTCTTATTGACATGTTAACACAACAGATATGTTGCTGTCACCTTACAACATTTATATGTTTGTGTTAACAAAGTTTCTGGTATCTGGTAATATGATAGTGGTTGAGTCACACAGTATTGAAGATTACATGTACCTGGCCATCAATAAACAATTGGTCCCTAACATTCATGTGTCCAGGCTCTGTGAACCACAGTGAACACAGATACAGTGACAAAAAACATAAATATAACAGATCAGATATACATCTCTCCAGCACTTCACTGACATAAGCCCATGGTGGTAACCTCTTTCAACCAGAACTCAGGATGGAAAGATAAAAGTAAGTTCCAATCTGAATTCTGGTTACCACATGACTCATACTATATACACATATATATACCACTTGAGTACATACAGTGTCTGCCACAGCTTCCACAACAATGTGCAGCGCAGAGGGAGGATACTGTGGCATTCATTCAATATCTTGTGAGTAGTTTCTTGTTCACTAGCCTACATCTAAGATGACGCTGTTATCACCTGAATAAAATAAAGCATTCAAATGAATACAGTGTACATTTATGAATGTGAAAAACAAAACCATTTCAGTATATGAGGTTTTCATGACGGTGATTCTGAAGATTTCTGTCTTCTGGGTTGTTGGGACGTGTAGTCTGATAGATGTCCGCCAACGTTTCGGAGGTCATGCTGCCTCCATGATTGCCCTGATGACAAAGGAAGCATGACCTCTGAAACGTTGGTGGACATCTATCAGACTACACGGTGCAACAACCCAGAAGACAGGAATCTTCAAAACCATTTCACATTATACAAGAACTTTGTCTATGTCAAACTATCAACTGGTTTTAAAAAACGTTGTGTGTACAATATACACAAACATGACACTATCCTTATGATGAGATCTAATATCTGTTGCAGGTTAAATTATGATGCAGGAAGTACAAAGGTTATGTAACACTCAACAAAATGAAAAGATGGTTATAAATTGGGGGGGTTAATGGCAGGATGTAGTAAGTAAAAATATTATCCAAGAACACCAAATAAAGCTACCGACTTGACAAGACTTGAACAGGAACCTCCTGAATACACATCAGATACATTACCTTTGTCCAATCGTTTGTTGGTCAATGTATACAAAGTTAAATCTTAATTCAATAAGGCATTCATTAAAGTTTAAGAATTATAATGTGTAGGTACAAAAGTTCCTTGACCTTAGTTATTCTGTTCTATAATTTCTATTAATCACCAACTTTAAAACAAATTAACAATGGAATTCAGCAAGCCACAGGAAAACTCACCCAAGACCAAACACTTCAGTTACAATATGTAACTTACGCTAGTTTCATTATATGCAATTGTTCTTGGAGTAAAATGATGCAGACAGAACATTGTACAACCAGCTAAGCAACATTATGCAGTTAATAAAGGCACCAACAAATGAAGAATGAATGTAGGGCAGGAATCTGAAAGCAGTTTATCGAGAACTTAAGGGACAGTACAACAATTATGATTATGGTCTGAAGACTGAAATTAATCAAAATTAGAATATCTGTACAATAAAATGTAGTTTTAAACTATGTCTAGAATATAAAATAGTAACAGAAGTACATAAATTAGAATGTTTAGGAAGTAAAGTGTAGATAGCAAAACTCATAATACCAAGATAAAGTGTAATTTGGAACAAAGATAATCTAAAAAGCGTAAAATTATATTTTAAACCCATTTTAACATTGCAGTGGAAACACACCTAAGGGAAAGCCAAGGACTACGGTAATTGATTATATAAAGTTAAAGATAACAATGAGGAAAATGGAGTACAGTATCACAAAAACATGTAACAATTTGAAAAAGAATTCAGATTAAAAAAAAGAGGGACAGGAAAGGGTGCTCACCTGCGAAGGTCACTTCTTGTTCTTTGCGAAGTCTTGAAATCATCGCGGACTCTTCCAGAACGAGAATGAAGTTTACGAAAGACCTGTGAGAGATTGTGCTGGGGAAACAAAGTTTCCAGTATGCCCTCCAGTAAGACATATAGCAGGCGGCGGTTCAAAACAGGGTGTTGGAACAGTTCAAAGACACATAAAAGTCCTCGTCTTGTCGTTTCACTCCCAATTATGTGCTTCAGTTCATCTGTAAAATATTCAAGGAAACAATGCAGAGTGCACAAAGTAAGCACACACATCCCTAAATTTATGAGCATAATTTGTTTGATGAAAACAGTAAGGTGAACATTCATAAATAAAAATTAAATTCTTATCTATTGTATGTATAATAATCATAAAGGATCAATGTTCTTAAATTGAAAAATACATATCAATTTGAATGATTCGTTGTAGCGAAAATTTGTTAATCAGAAGTTCACATATCAAGGGATTGGTTTAAGTGAGAAAGGTCGTAACACTACTGAGCTAGGGACAATAGACACACCTAATTCAGTAAAATCTTGTAATACATTAATAGAATGCAAGTTTTCCCACAATTTATAACATAATTTCTTAGTCCCATTAATTTTCCTACAATTTCAATGGTTTCTGTTTGTTTTTCGTCATTTCATTTGAATTTCCAGGATTTTACAACATTTTCCGTGACTACAACATTTCAGTTTACAAAATATAACTGTTTTAAGTTAGCAGCTATTATTATTTAACCTATTACCTATGTCTGCTGTGTGCATTGCAGTTCTTTCATTTCCAATTGCATAATTTCATAAGCTATCATCATAAAAGGAAAAAAAAACATTTCCTTCAGAAAAACTGAACATACTACAGGATGCTGACATGCACATAGCGACTTCATATTTCCTTAGTCAAACAACCTGGATTATCAGCATCAACTTTGAAAACAATAGTCAGAAAGCATCATGTCAATGAAGAAAACTGAAATCAATATGAAAGATATAAGATTTTTTGAAGATGTAAATATACTACTTATTCTGTGCAAATTCTTTCAAATCATTTGACAAATGATATTAACTTCCATCATGATAATGTATATTTTCAGTTTCTGGTAATTATATGTTGCAAAAATCTTCAAGCATCACTTAATAATTTAACTCCATAAAACAGAGCCCTCCTTAAGAAGCTGATAGTATGCTTAGCTAGTCTCAGAAATTCCCCATGTTTTCTCATGGAACCTGAAGGGTTGCTTACCGTTTTCACACAAGCCTGCACTGCTTCGTAAAATATACATTCCCACATTATTTACTGCGCATTCCAATAAAGCAGTCTGGTAAAGGTAAGTAAAAAAGTTTATGATTTCTTCAAGTCCTGTAACTCACACTTTCCCATAATTACCACACCTCTTCATCCACTGTGAACTTCGAAGACAGGCCAGTATACTGAGACATTAATAGGATACCATAAAATAACAATGCAGTACTCACCAGACAGGCTTGAAAGCAGGGCCACTTTAGCAGCGACCCGAGTCCGCATGCGAGTTGCTTCATCTCGGGGCAGGCGAGGCTCTGCCTTGCAGCCATTTGGCCAGAAGGATTGTCTACACAACAGGCAAACAACTATACACAGTGTACAATTTGACTTTCTCGCAGCAGTGAGTATGAGCCGGGATAGCTCAGTCAGTATAGTGACTAGCTACGGGCTGGGCGATCGGGGTTCGATCCCTGACGGGAGCAGAGGATTTTTCCTCTAGCCTCTGCTTCCAGACCGGCTCTGAGGCCCACCCAGCCTCCTATCTAATGGGTACTGGGGTCCTTTCCCAGGGGTAAAGCGCAGCCGAGGAATGGTGCTGACCACTCACCCCCATCTGGTGCCGAGGTCAAGAAAGAGTAGGAGCTATACCTCCGCTCCCCCCAAGTGCCTGCATAGGCGTGTAGCGGGACGCTTTACTTACTTTTTTACATTGCAGCAGTGAGTATGTGTTCTAGTCTGGTAAAAGTTTACTTATGTTTCAAAGGAGCTTACTGCCTCCATTATCAGGGAAATAAGTGCTGATGATGAAATCAGCAAGTACCTATGAAACATTGGTAAACTTCTACCAGAATACATGGTGCTACAACCAAGAAGACAACCATCTTCAACTATACACTGAATGCTGCAAGGTAGCAGATGCCATTACTGCTCTGTATTGGTACATGAGTCAGGGACCACCTAGCTAGACTGACAAGTTTTGTGGTTTACCTTAGTCCCTCCAGGGAAGTCCTGAGATAGAACTTGCAAGGTCACCTCACCCCAAACACATAACCTAACCATCTGTCTATAGTTGACACTACAGACTATACCTGGACGCATTAGGAACTTACTAATATGATAAGCAGTCATCTTTCATTTTCTTAGGGTCACTGGTTGGTTCAATTCAATAGCCAGATATCCTCAGATTTACATGCTCTCTCTCAATAATTTAAGGCAAATGTTGGAATAGTGCCTCAAAATAAATCAACACACTTCCTTCCAAATTAATCATTCGCAATTGCCCTCCCATTTGATGCTGAAAACCTAAGCAACTGAAAACATATCTTTAATTACTCACTGCAGTAAATCGGAGAAGCTTTCTCTTTGACCTTTCAAAATTGCTGTATATAATCACCCTCTCATGTCTTTCCATCTTACATAATCTCTGCAGCTGACTGAGCTTTGGTAAGATGTCAGGTTCTCATGGAAGTGAGTGTAAAGGTAACTGTCTTCTAGGATATTGTGCCATTCAGTCTGGTAGAAATTTACTGATGTTTCAGAGGTACTTCCTGCCTCCACCATCACACTGATGATAGAGGCAACAACCACCTCTGAAACATTCATAAATTTCTACCAGACTACATGGCACTGTATCCTAGTAGACAGCCATCTTGACTGAGCTTTGTTAAATTATCTGTGAATATCCTTGATTTATTCACCCTAACCCTACAAAGTGATGAGTACGAGACACAAATTCCTCTACCAACACATCTCTCTTACATCAAGTATTCTTCTCAGTAAATTGTTTTCAAATATCTTCAAGCTCAGCTTATCCCTCAGAGTACAAGAAGTTCTTGAGTCAAGAGAAGGAACTGTTTTGGAATAAAGACTGATAATTGATACCATGCCAAAATCTTACTCATTCAAAATGTTTCTGCCAATCATCTAACACAAAGATGAAGAAAACTTACTTGAATGCTCGAAGGTAGTCAGCAACCTGCTCAGGGCTGGTCATCAGGGACACATAATCCAATATCCTTCTATTCACAATGTCACCAAACATGGTACGTATAATCTGGCGCAACAGTGTCACTATACGTCTGCGAAGCCACTGGTTGCGAGACTTGAGATCAAATACTTCATCCATGAGCAGCAGCATGATTCGCAGAGGGATGTTATCATCAGTCTATAACAGACAGGTAACAATTAAGACAAGATTATCAACGCTTTCGTGACAGTGGATGACACAATCAAGTTGAATAACTTCAACGAAGATGTATGTGATATACAGGCAACTCTCGGTTTACGAACGAGTTCCGTTACAAGACATTGTTCATTATAAGTTTTTGTTCGTTATGTGTATCTTGTATTCCTGAGCTTTTATGATACGTATCATATACATTAAAATCCATTTTAAAGTATTAAAACCATGTAGTAATTATCATATAATAATTATCTGATAATTATTGTAATAAATACATTTTTTAAAAGTTTATTTATTTAAATCTTACAATTATGTTCACTATACATTTGGCACTTTGTTTTATAAGGAACTCTATCTATTGGCGATTTTAAGAAATTTTGAATGAATTGTGACGTTCATTATAGCGAATGTTTGTAAATCGAACGTTCGTAAACCAAGAGTTGCCTGTATACAAGAAGATGAAGATAACTGTCTTATGGGCTGTTGCACCATGTAGTCTGGTAGAAGTTTACTGACATTACAAAAGTACTTGCTGCCTCCATCATAAGGGTGATGAGTCATTACCCTGATGATAGGGGCAAGAAGCAACTCTCAAACATCGGTAAATTTCTATCAGACTATACAATAGAACAGCCCACAAGACATCATATTCACAACCATGAGAAAATGAAATGTCACAAAAAAAAGTTTCATCTCCTGGCATCAACTGACAAGATATCACACAGACAGCATTTATTTTTCCTGTGCCCTTTATTATTGCAGCAACAAGGACTGAACACAACACCATTTTAGGCTTCAAAGAAAAGTTAGGGGAAATTTGGAGATGTGATTGGTGGGAAATTGTAGCTTTTAATGAGATGACAATCCTAGCACAGATGGGGAACAAACCTCATGATGAGTACTCACATCAGAATATCTGAAGGTAAGGAAGTACAAAAGTAATTCTGGTTAGATCCTATAATCCCTGCATTCTCTCAGATGTTTCATGTCAATAAATAATACAGTAGCACAAGCAAATTACAGGTAAAAATTAGAAATCTACAAGACTATACGGCACAACAACCCAGAAGACAGCAATCTTCAGACTTACTACTGTGAAAACCTCAAATCCTACTTGTAAAAATTACACTGCACACATGCATGTGTGTGTATGAATTATCTATTTTTGTATGTAACTTCTCTTAGTAAAGGGAGCCAGGTAGGTCAGTACAGTAAGTGAATAACGACTGAACAACCGTGGTTCTATCCCTGACAGGGGCAGAGAATCTTTCCTCTAGTTTTTGTGTTCAGACTAGCTCTGAGGCCCCATGAGCCTCCTATCCAATGTGTACCAGGGTCCTCTCCCAGGGGTAAAGGGTGGCCTGAGTGTGACGCTGGCTACTCGCTCCTAGTGTCGAGGTTAAGAATGAGTAGGAGCTATACCTTCTCCCCCCCCCCCCCCAAGTGCCTACATGGCGTGTAACGGGACAGCTGTACTTTCACTTTTTTGCTTTACTTTAATATCTCTTGGTACTAATTTCATATATCTAACCATACTATCAAACATAACTCAAATGTTTGTGCTGTCAACATGTTAGTCTGTTACAATAACCTAATAAGAACTTACATCAACATGAAGTGAAGCTCCAACCTTCATCGATTCATAGAAGCCAGGCGGCCGGATTGCCTTACCCTGGAACACCTTACTTATGCCGTCCATCACACCATCCACTGTACTCATAAGATTGTCAGGCATGGTGCGTACTGCCTGCCCCACAGTCCGCATCGAGCTCTTCAGAGGGTTTACTATTGTGTCCAGCTATAAAAACATGTCATATGTTGGAGTCAGCATCAATTAAGATGTTGAAGGAAAATTATAAAAGAATCAGTAGGGCTGTCCCCACTTAATGGTACCTGCACCTTGTCGTGGTGGTGGGGCTTGAGTACCTCAGTGACCCCAAGAGCTATGCTGGCGGTAGCATAGCTACTGGTAGGGCCTCCCTAGCCAGATTGGTTGAGGGGGATAGGTCAGACTAAGACAGGTACCCTGGTCCTCCAGGTTGGGGGTTGGTCGCAAGGCTAACAACCTTGCACAGTAAAAAGGAAGATGTTTCGAAACCTCAACCTCGGACAGACGGACCTAACAGAAGGACCGAATGGAAGAGGAGAATTGAGGAGGCCATGGACCGAATACAGACCGGAGAGCCATAGAAGAAGATCAGTAGGGCTGTAGAAGAATGAGTCATGACCTAGTGCTATCCCAGCATTTGTATGAGCAAATTAATAACCACGTTAACAAATTTCAAAGTCAAAACAAACAGGTATCTTCAAGAAGTGGCTCAAAAGTGAATTAACCATCTGTAGCCAAAGGCTGTCAAAGTAATAATTAAAAATTCAGTTCCTACCATAAACAAAACACAGTGTTTTACCATCAAAGGTCAGCAAGAAAGTGATGCTTAGGTAATCAATGTTTATTCTGAAAAATAATATAACAAACATAAATAATGCATTGTGGGCAAAGTTCAGAATTACTGAATCTTAAAGACAGAAGTGAATATATTTACCACAGGGCTTTAAAGGATCAGCATGCATGCGTATGAAGCACAAAATTCATTACTGAAATTTCATAACATTGAAACAGAGAATGTTGTACTAAATTTTGACCATAATGGTTTAGTAAAGCATTATCTGAACAATGTCATGTCACTTGTTGAAATGTTTCATTAATAAGATTTGCCACTGAAAAAATAACAATATTACACTGCACATAAAGGAGCTATGAATTTACAGTATGGAAGGGACATTCTGCGCATGTCTGAATTGGGAATAGAACAAAAGGGTAAAAGCGCTAAAGCTGCAAGGTTTATGAAAGTCTTGGATTCAAATTCAATGAAAGAGGAGATAACATAATTACAAATGCAGTTACAGAACTGTTTATGAAGACAAAGATAATAAGATATGGCTGGATGGAATGAGATGGAAATGATTCAATGTGGCAAGAAAGATAAAAGACAGAGTATGGTTATTTAGTGGCAACCTACACTAATATACAAATACCATGATGGTTTGAAAATTACTATAAGAGAGTGGACAGTATCCTACAATGTCAGTGAAATTGTTACCGTGCGAGCTATCTGTCCTCCAGTTACACCCTTGTCATAGTCTCCCTGCTCAAGAAATGCCAGCAGCATTCTCTGTAATCGTGGGTGTGTATCTATGACACCAGACTGCAGCAGGATCTGCATGTAATCGTTTAACATCTTCATCCTCTTCTCCAGTACAGTACGCTCCATGTTGTGGAAAGTCTTCTTGCCAGGAAACGTCAGCTTTCCAAGATCACCATACTAAAACACAGTATTGTGTTGAAAATATTCCTTCTGCCATCTAGATCCATTTTAGGGAATGTATTTGTTAGTAGTTAAAGATGGCTGTCTTCTGGGTTGTTGCGCCATGTAGTCTGGTAGAAATTTACCAACATTTCAGAGGTCCTTGCTGCCTCCAAAATCACGGCCTTGATGATGGAGGCAGCAAGGACCTCTGAAATGTCGGTAAACTTCTACCAGACTACAAGGAGCACAACCCATAAGACAGCCATCTTCACACTAACCACCATGAAAACCTTAAATTTCATTTTTTCTAACTCATTATCCATCAGACATCCTAAAAAAATTAAATCTGTGTCGTAACAGCTCCAGAGAGCCAAAGCCGACTAGCTTGACTGCTGACCTCACGTTCACATGCCTAAGCAGAGGTGAACGATCATTCAACCAGATATAGAGTGACGTGTGGTCAGCATGACGAACCCCCACCCATTGCTAGCTTTCCTGACCGGATTACGCTACTCATTGTAGCTCCCCAATTTCCTCACGATGCTGGGTTGGCACCGGTCCCATACATCGGTCGAAATCTCATGAAAAAATTTCTTCTCCCCCAAGACTCGAACCAGCGCGCATTCTGTATAGCTGGTCCGAAGCATGATGCCTCAGATCCCGCGGCTAAGGCGCGGGACCCATCAGACATCCTATCATTCAATATTATACAGTCTAAGTTACTGAAAACATCATTAATGTAATAGCAAATATAAACAGAACTAGGCTGAACATTGTGATATGAACAACACTACTATTATGCAAAGAACAGTTACCTTGTCTTTAACTTTCTGGTGGAGATCGTGGAAGTCTGAGTATCTCCTATATACGTGCCATTTCTCTGTGTAGCCAGTTTCATAACACTTTGCCACTGACACTGCGTAGATGCCATATGTCTTCCCCCTGTCATTAACCACACCTGCAAATAGACAGTCTTTAGGCAGGACAGAACATACAACATTACTGTTAATCCAACTTATAACACAACAAAAGAAGTCTACAAACAGTTTCATAACATTAGATGTAAAATATTCTTGCTTTAATAATCACAATCATCCCATTATCACATATCTATATTCTTAATAAACTAAACTATTAAAGTACCAACCCTCTAAGCCAAGCAGTGGACCCAGCCTCGAACCCATTCTACCTAATCAACAAAGCAAAAATCCATCCATCTTGGTGTTCCAAGTGGCTACTAGAGACTTTTTATTCTGTGTATACTTCTTGGTTCTCGAAACTGAGTTACAAACCCAGTTCATAATAAACACTTCAAGGAGACGGGTTTATTTGATTTTGAACCTTGTCCATCATTCAAGGTTAAAATGTATATAACAGAGTAGGTGCCCTTGCCCCATATAGCTGAAGACAAAAATGGATGTGGTTTTCAAAACACTGTGCACATTTTAACCTTGAACGATGGACAAGGTTCAAAATCCATTAAACCTGGCTATATCACACCATCATCAGAACCCTACAGAATCCACTTCAAGAAGAGTGAATAACTCCAACTTATGAAATTTCTTCCAGATAATTTTTTATAGTAGCTTTCACCATGAGATTTCCCTCCCCACTACTGTGTGGCTGTAAGTCAGCAGAACAGCACTGCTAGATTTATTACACTGCAAGTTCTGAACTGTCTTCACTTTCGCCAACCAAATGTCATAATTGAGTGATTACCTCTCCTACTTTGTATTCAGGATGTCCCAGGTTCAATTCTTGGCCAGAGACTAACCTAACTGAGGTTTTTCCATGGCATTCCACAGGCCCTCCAAGAAAATGACAGCATAATACCTTAAATTAGATCATGACTGCTACCTTCCACATCTTTACAATCTATTACTTACTGTTATTACCTCATCTGATGGTACACAGTCTTTATACTGAAAGCAATGACAAATAAAATATAAAAAAATATTCCCTTGTCTAGTTCCTCTATTAGCGTTGCAATGTTGTACAATTTTGCTATGGCTACTACAGAACTTTGTTTCCAGATATTTTTAACGTATGTTTTCCCAAGGTTATGAACCACATCTCATGACCTGTCTCTTTTGAGTATGAAAACATAGCTTTTTCTCTAAATTAGGACCAGCTGAAAGACCTTACAAAAGAAGAATAAGTAACACACTATTATATCAAAGGCAACTAACTAACTAGATGGCTTACTGAACCCGAAGGTTCATCACCGAATTAACCAAAGCCCTCCACCGGACACTGTCCTGGGTCAACAAAATCCAGTCTCCTTCAACTCCTATCTCCCATAGATCCCTCCTGACGTTATCCTCCCATCTACATCTAGGTCTCCCCAGCAGTCTCTTCCCCTCGGTCTTCCCAACCAGTACCCAGTGCACACCTCTTGCCCCATCCATGTGCGCTACATGCCCCGCCCATCTCATTCTTCTCGACTTAATCACCAATATTGGGGGAGGAGTAGAAATTTTTAAGCTCGTCATTATGCAGTTTTCTCCATGCCCCATCGTCTTCTCTCCTAGGCCCAAATATCCTCCTCAACACCCTATTCTCAGACACCTTCAATCTGTGTTCCTCCCTCTGAGTGAGAGACAATGTTTTGCATCCATACACAACAACAGGCAAAATTATTGTTTTGTATACTTTAATTTTCAGGTTCTTAGAAATCAGACGGGAAGATAAAATATTTTGAACTGAGAAGTAGCAAGCATTTCCGGAATTTAGTCTCCCCCTAACTTCCTCATGAGTATTATTTTAATTTGTTATTGTTATCAAAGGCAACATCCTTCAGATATGTGCGTACCTGTTTCTATTATCTCAGCCTGTAAGTAGAAAGATCCCTGCTGCGGTTGCTGCTGCAGTCTGGCTGCATTGCTCTCACCACTCAAATTACTCATCATCATTGAATTATCTGGTACGTTATTTGATGATCCCAGTATACTACTGACAGGGATGTCAGTAGTAGCAGCTGAAAGCGACATATTGTGATTTAAAGTATTTCTAGGTGTTAAGATGCACAAAGGTTCTATTTATAAAAGCACAGGTGAAATTTAAAGTTAGATAATCACATTCATAAATTTTAATATGCAAAATCATGCTTCAGACATCTGTTTAAAACTTATCACATTACCAAATTTCACACTCTTATAAGAGGCACAAAAAAATGGATGAAAACAGAAACCAACAAGAAAAATAGACGAATGCAAAACACTGTTCCAGAACTACCATTATAAAAGTAAAAACAGTGTACATACAATTGATGCTCTGCCTTTTTAAACAGATGTGACCTCAACAAGATCTGCATATTTTTCAAACATCATATTGAAATGTTTCAGGATTCTGCACTTAAAGGTACCAATCTTACATGTATTTCATGAGTTTACACAGCTGTCATCTTGGTATTTGTAATGATATGGATTTATAAAATAAAAATATGCATTTCTCTAAAACTGCATAACATCCTATAATAACAAAAAACTTTACATTTGTTTTCTCACAGAGAGAATGGATAGTATTATTCTGGGGTGTATGGTTGCTTATTTACATTAAAATTGGTCAACTGGCTGAAAGGTTACTAGAGGAGACAGATAAGTACACAAACACGCATGATGATAACATATGTAAATAAAACATACCAATTAGGGTAGACACAGAAACAAAAATATTAAAATTATCATGGATACCAAGCAGCAATACCTGCAGTCCCTTCCATCAGTGTGAAGTCAGCATCAAATGAAGACAGACTTATATTGTCAGAAAGACTTATCTCATCTAGAGACTGACAGTCCTCTTCATCACTGCGAGAAGACGGATCCTTCAGTAAGTCTAGTTCTGCCAACAGCTTCACATAAGACACACTGCCTTGGAAACCTGGTAAGAAGTGTTCCTCATTCTGTACAGAACACGGATCCAGATTAAATATGATAAACATCTCCAGTTATCATGTTATCCCAGCTTCTACTCACTCAGTTAAAGGAATCCATTTCTGAGAAGAGAGCATTTTGAAGCAGGTATTCTGATAGGATGACACCAAGAGTGATGGGGCATGTAGCTTTACATTGGTTTTAAACTACAGATAGGTACCTAGCAACGAAAAAGGAGTGGATAGTGATTAGGTAGTGGGGGAAATATTTGATCTAGTCAGTCAAGAACCAATACTGCTAGCTTAAGAGGCCTAGATCAGTGGTATTCAACCTGGGGTACGTGAAATTTAAAAAATATATATATATTATTTTATGATAAACACCGAATAATCAGTAATGAAATTTATTTAATTTATTTTAGATGTAGATTATATACTATGTATAACTTGAATTATTCACCAACAGCTTTGGGGGTACAAAGTTGAAGAGAAATTATATCTGGGGGTA
>NW_019060506.1:346698-360673 GCF_000696155.1 Zootermopsis nevadensis | reverse complement strand
GAAACGTTGGTAAACATCGACCAGACTACACAGCGCAACAACCCAGAAGACAGAACTCTTCAAAACTAAATCCATTTGAGCAGGTTATATTATCAAGTTGCATGCCACACATTATTAAGCTAGTCAAGAGTAACTGTAGCCACTAAATCTCTTACCCTTCCAGCAAATTCTAGTAAAGTGGTAGCCAAAGGTGGCATGTACATAGCATCCTTCATGTACCCCCAAAACAAAGAAATCAAGGGGAGTAACATCAGATGAATGAGACGACCAAATTACAGGTCCACCCCTGCCAATCTATTTCTCTGCAAACTTATGTTTTAAAAAGTCTGTCACTTGCTTGTAGAAATGTAGAGGTGTTCCATCTTGTTGAAATGGCTTATCATCAGGACAATCTTCTTTCAAAATGGGTATGAAACACCATAACTGTGAGTATAGCACTTCAGGTAAAAAGATTTGAAAACTCAAGTGGCACAGATTATAAACTTGTTCATATAACCTGTTCAAATATATTTAGTTTCAATAAAATCTTCTCAGGCCATCAGCCGCATCAACTGATGTGATCTGATCAGAACCCTGATGATGGAGACAGAGTTGGTTCCCAAAACGTCGATTTACTACGATAACCGGTTGAAGCGGCTGACTGCCTCAGAAGATTTTATCGATTGTACTCACCACGAAAGTCTCAAATCCTATATTTAGTTTCCATTCCTCTGCCTTTCAGTTCATGAGCACTGTTACAGTAAAATGACACATATTTCATAATGTATATGATGCAGATGCAGCTTGTATTTATATTTTACAGATCCAATGCTCTAAATGGCTGTAGGAATATAAATACTCACGTCTCTCACTGTCCTTCTCTGTGCAGACTAGATCACGACACAACAGATTGTCCTCCATGGTGACTTCCAAGTCAAAGAATAATGTCTCTAAGTCAACAGAAGGCTTAGCTCCACTGGATGCATTATTTGTTCCTCCCATGCTTGTTTCACTAATAACAGATGCAGGCGACTCCACTTGTTTACCAGTTGAACTACCACGCTCTCCTCTTTTCGTATCTAAACCAACATGTAATATACACACTGAAATTAACAAGACACAAGATAAATGTATACTATATCTCAAACGGGTGGATTTGTGACAACAGTACAGTCATCTTCAAATACAGGGCAAGTCTAAATGATGTTCCCGATTTCAAACACACGTTACTCACGTTTAATGAAATTCAGATGGACAAAATTGGTACCGATTGAAAGAGAAACTCTCCAAGTTTATGTTGGTATACTTTGTGGCCGCATAGTAACACTGTTCGCTGCCAGGAGCGATATGAGAGAAAATGGCTGCCAACAAAGACAGGGGAGCCTTTCGTGTCCTGGATTTCCATGTTCACCGGACCTGACGCCCTGTGATTTTTTTTTGTGGGGGTTCGTCAAATATAGAGTATTCGTGCCACCCTTACCACAGACCTTGCTTGATCTGCGAGCGCGTATCACAGAAGCCATTGCAGCAATCGATCATGATATGCTGCAACTTGTCTGGGAGGAACTCGACTACAGGCTGGATGTGTGCCAAGTTACCAAGGGGGTTCACATTGAACACTTGTGATGTACTGAAACAAAACTTGGAGAGTTTCTCTTTCCATCGGTATCAATTTTGTGCATCTGAATTTCATTAAACGTGAGTAGCATGTCTTTCAAATCGGGAACATCATTTAGACTTGCCCTGTACTGGCAACACCAACATGCAGAAAATTTGCCTTCATACACTAGCAACAGTGATACAGTATGTTCACAATTGTTTTAGCAGCAATGATACAGCAATGCAACTCACAATTTAACATACATGACCACTTCAACACATTAACATTCTATACTGAATTTTACGTGAATCCAATAGTACAAGAATTGGAAAAATGTAATAGTGGAATTCTAAACTATGTAACCTCATTGATGGTCCATGTCTCAAAATCTAATATGTGACAACTTTTCATATAGTACTACTAGCTTTATTTGACTTTAATTTAGAAGCACTGAAGGAGGAGGACATTGTCTTTCTACAATATTTTGCAAACAAGAACATATGTACTTGTGAAAGGTAAACCCCTACTTTTTACCTTCATCTCAAAAATAAAAAGTGTGATCAATAACGACGTAACAGAAGCTCATTCCTTCATTAATAAGGCACATAAATCACAAAGAATGCATCTGGAAAATATATTTACTCTACTGAAGTACATATCTCCATTCTTGTTCCATCACTGTGATGAACACTTGGGGAATCCCTTCACCAGCTGAATACCTGGTACTGCCGAAAGAAAATCCTATACCATTACCTAGTTCCATAGCTCCTGGTATTGACATGGAGGTTCTGATCTCCACAGAGGGCTGTTGTTTATGTCTTGACCTCTGCTGTTTCATCTTAGCACGTGCTTGACGAAATAACCGCAGATGTGAGGCAGCATCATCAACCAATCGAGTCGTCAGATATGGAATCCAATCCACTTCCTTCATTCTGTCAATATATGTCACAAAAACTTCAAATTTCAGTATTACATACGGTACATTCCGGTTAATTGGGAAACATCGGGACTGAAACACTTTGTCCCAATTAAGCGGCTGCCCCAATTATACGAAGTTCCACGTAAAGAGTTAAAAACGTTTGTTCTTTAAGGTTTGCCCCAAATAAATGGCTTCCCAAATTAACCGGAATCTACTGTATTATAAATATATTAATTTAACTGTTCTGCCAGAAATTAATTGTGGCCAATGACACACTGTAGCCCATAACTCTATTAAATGAGCTACCATGGTTCTGTTATAGTTAGTGTGTATTACTTTAAAGCGCACTGGGAACCAAATTTCCCAGCTGCTTTAACAACCAGTACTTCATCATTTTTTATTTATACTTCATATAATTCTCAGAATAAACAGCAATTACTTGCTCAAACACCATTAACCAGTTATCTTTGCAATCATTAAGTGTTGTGTTTTCTTTGTGGTACAGACTGAATTCTTAAATATAATTACTTATACAAGCTTCAGCTTCAAAGGGTAAATAAGATTTTAACCAGCTATAAAAAAATGTTTAATTACAAGAAGTATTTATATTTAATATGTATTACAAATTAAGCAAGAATGTTTATAAAAAAATTGTAATAATACTCAAGACTTTCATTACTTTTATTACTAGTATCAAGACAAAAACATGCTGAGATATTAACAACCATATAACTAACTCAATGGAGTGGCAAAAGACAAATATTTAGACCAAGGTATCCACCATAATTGAATACAATGATCATATTGCAACACCTAAGAATACAATTAATACCATGTGCAAAATATCAGGTCACAGTTAACTGACCATGTGAGACTGAAGCTTCATATAGAAAGAAGACTGTCATAGCATTTTAAAATTTTACATTTCCTGTTTATATTACCTTCCAGCAAAAGTGACAATAACCCTCTGGGCAGTCTGTCTAATCTCATGAGGAAATTCACTGTCAGCGCTAAGTCGATCATACCATGGGAAAACATAATCACGAAGCACATAACCAATTATCTCCCGAAGCGACTCATCAATTACTTGTGAGCCCGTGAGACGGCAATCAACCTTGTGTGATGGTGAGGGTGCCTCCATAAGATGTACAACCTGTAATCACACACCAATACTGTTAACCCACAAACCAAGAAAGTACAACTAACTAACTAGCTGGTTTGGGGAACACGAAGGTTCATCACTGAATTAAACAAAGCCCTCCACTGGCCCCTGTCCAGGGCAAGAAAGCATGACAAATACAAACTAAATATATAAATATAGGCTTGTGAGAATCATTCCTTCAGTTTGAAACAAGATTAAGATAGCAGTGAAAAATGTCAGTAATTTAAATAAGAACAAGATTCAACACAATACATTACAAATTAACTATGCATCAGATCTACAAGGGGAGAATTCCAACCCCAGAACAAGACAATTCTAACCTTACTAAGTCCAGGTTTGGAAGACTCTTGCCTGGAACGATATACAGCCGTGTAATATTTCTGTGAAGAATCCGCATTTTTCAGGTAAAGGAATGTGAGACCTCTGAAAACAAAATTATGGTTATAAAAGATAATAATAAAAGATACCAGCATAGAAAAAATAAAATACATAAAACACATCTTCTGAACTGGACATACACAAATTAAGACTGACACAGGAACTCCTTTTCCAAAATACAGTAAAACAAAGGTGTTACTTTAAATGTTCATAATTTGCTACTGATAACAAATTTCAATACTGTATGTTTATAGTTTTTTGCCAAAGAATTAAATGAAAACTAATATATTACAAACACAATATTCTTAGGTTAACATCACAGATAAAGATATGACTGCTTACAAATCCTTAAGCAGATCATAATTATGTTTATGCTTCCATAAATCAAAAGAATAAAAGCAAGCAGACATTTACCCAACCAAAAACACAGGAACTGACACAGACATGGTGATGCACCACCAGAGACCAAATGTTGTGAGACACAGTACAAGTACAAGGCTCACCCACGCAAGCAGCGACACATTCATCTGAAATGGAAATTGCACAGAATTTGACACATTCTATAATTTTAGCCTTCAGACCACTTCACTGCGGCACAACACACCTGTAGCTTTACATACTGGCAATTTACATGTACAACTATAAATATAACGCAATTCTTACAACATAATGCATCACCTACAAGAGATCAAAATCGTATAGATACACGATAATTCTTAATATATATGTGTGTGTGGTCAAAATGCAGACTAAGAAAAATTAAATTCAGCCCCAGTAATGTTAGGATATTATTAATATTATGGTCGTTCATAAATTTTTATGTCTTCATACAAAATACTGCACAGAAAGTATTGTATTAAAAATAATAAAAAATAAAAAGTTTCTGGAAATGCGGCTTTATGGATTATGGATAACAAAAAGTCAAGTGAAGACCCATCCAGATTTAGTTTAATGCACACAACACTCAGAACACCAATCAGAGTTTAGGACACTGCATCGAAACTCATTGTTATTAACAATTTTGTATATGTATAAAGTATATTCAGAGAGTGCAAAAAAATTACAGCAATTAAATATTTTTTAGAAATTACACAAAATCCTTAAACAGGATTAATTTATGTATGATTTGAGGTTTTCACAGCGGTGAGATGCCTCCATCATCAGGGCGCCCTGATGATGGAGGCAGTATGACTTCTGGAACGTTGGTAAACATCTACCAAACTACACAGGGCAACAACCCAGAAGACAGAAATCTTCAAGATTAATTTAGACACAATTTTGGTAATAATGCATATAAAAGTTTTCTAAAATAATTTGTAGAGCCTGTACATTTAAATCTTTATACTGACACAGCAACAGAAAAGAAACAAACTAATCTGAAAGCAACCATTATAAAAGCATTAATCCTGCAGCCAATTCACAATTACGACTGAATTTCATAAGACCTCTAAGAAATATAATTTGAATACATCTATTGTCTGTGTAGTTTTAGCACCACATCAACTTCTACAGCCATTTGCACCTGTATGAAATTCAGTTTCAAATTATATAATCTGATATATATTAGAATTAGAATAAACATGCAAGACTATAAAGAACCAGACTCACAGTGTGGGCAACACTTCAAAATTGTCATACAAGAACTGAACATTATAAAAATGTTTCATGGCTGTACCCAAACAACTATACACATCAATATTTTGGACTCTAACCTAGCAACAACACAAGGACCAGAAATAACATCACTTTAAGGGCAACTGCTGGCTTCAAGAAGACTCGCTGCATATAAATAGGTAAAAAGTAAAGCCATCCCATTACATGCCAATGTTGGCACATTGGGAAGAGGAGGTATAGCTCCAGCTCATTCTCATCCTTGGCACTAGATGCGGGTGAGCGATCAGCAGCATGCCTCAGCCACACTTTACCCCCAGGAAAGGATCCTGGTACCCACTGGACATGAGGATGGGTGGACCCACAGAGCTGATCTGGACACAGAGGCTAGAAGAATATCCCCTGCTTCTGTCAGGGATTGAACCCTGCTTGTCCAGCCTGTACGCAGTCACTATACTGAGTGAGTTACCCACAGGTAAATCACATACTTAAATATACTCAACAAAATACAGCCATCAAACAAATTGTTCACACAACAAGGTTTGTCATCTCCTATGTTGTGCCGCTGCATAGTCTTGTAGGGTGTTTCCAACACATTACTCTTATCTTTGGGGTAAACATAAAATACACAGAAGACACAAGTCAAACACAGCCCTTAAGACCATAATCTACATCTTGGCCACCATGATATCCTCAAATTTCAGTTGGTAATACTACGTGGGGAGGATACTGGATATGTATATTTCTTAGCTTGGATAAAAGGGAAACAACAGAAGAAGATCCATTAAGAAAGGAAAGATCTATTATGATTTATTTTATGGTCACAATGATAAAAATGCAGAAGGAGAATTCGGATATCCATAACCACTAATGTTCCCCTGCTCTGACATAGTATACTTACGCAAAGTATACCAGTAGATGAATGGAAACATTTTGTATCTTCCAGAAGGAATAAAAAACTTTACATTTAAGTGAAGATGTCTATCCCCTGGGTTGAAGCACAGTGTAGTCTGGTGCTACAATCCAGAAAACAGCCATCTTCATACTTACAGCCATGAGAACCTCAAATCATACTTCATGTTTAAAGTTTAAAGAGATTAAGATAAAAGATAATTTAAAGAGTCAGACCAGTTAAACTAATTTATATATTTCATGACTTTAAAACAGCAGCAGTTCCTTTATCGTGACCGCAGTTAACTTTGAAAGTCACAGATGTCAACATTATCTGATGTTTTCACATTCCATAAAATTGGTTTATACATAAAAAGAAAGGTATAATAACACAGTTCTGCTGGTTTGATCTAAATATGTAAACACATTGCATTTATTATAACTTAAGAGTGGATGCTGAAGGTCTGTAAATTGTCTACAACATAAGGGTTCAAAATTAAGTAGTACACACTAAAGTGGCGTTCGTGAAATACTGTCAAGAACTAGACTAACAAAAACATTAAAATCTCGTGTGAATCTTGCATAACCGATTATTATATTACTCATACTGGCAAGTTACACCTTCTGTCCTTCAAAATTTGGAATTATAACACATACGATTTTGTTGGGTACTGAATGAAGACTTCCATTCGTAGTTCATCAGATAATTTTTCACTAAGGCATTCTGTACTAAAGTTAAATTTATAATATATTACATTAAAGTGTTCTCTCGAACGATATGCAATTTTGAGTTTGTCACTCATCGAGAACAGACGTCTTTCTTGCAGAACAAAATTTATAACACTTGTTACCTAGACACTACATATCACACCACTTAGATGTCAATGTGCTTACGCCTGTTCCCATAATTTAGGGCTATTAAAAATATTAATAATCATATTATAAATAATAGACAATTTGGATATTTATTCACTTTCGTGATACACTTTGGATCACAAAACTCCTTTACGGATTTCTACGTCTCCTATTAGTTCCTTCACATTCGACAAGGTAGCGCATCAATGCGCATTAGTGCTGCGATCTCGTAACATTAACACAAACTTTGGTACAATGGTTTATGGAGACATTAATAAAATATCGAAACGGTCATTCCAAAGAACATGGCCAAAATACCAGTACTGGTCTCGTGAAGTTTTAACTCATTTAAGAGAAAGTCACCACCCTTTGCACAAAAAGGGAAGTAATTTACAATTAAATCACATAGTACAGGGGTTCGTAATCAGAAACCCACTGTCGTGTATTGTGCTACACACTTCGACCTAAATATCACCCCTAAAAATAGTTGTCACGTTTTATTTACGTGATTTTAAGCGACAATTAAAAATAAAGGCAAATCAACAGACTTATAAAGAAAGTAATTTATTGATGTATTAACATGTTTTCCTATCATTTTAATAAATTGCCATGGCTTTTCAATAAGTTATTCTCATTTATAACCTTCCGACCCGTGAATCGATTAAAGACGGTGAATGTGGTTCCAATCATCGAAAAGTCTGAGAACCCTTGCCTTATTAGATACGTGAAACATGACATTATGTGAAATTACAACCAAACATACAAATGACTGCGAGTTTAAAAGTACTAGTAGTTTAGAACTAATCATAAAGTTTGTACATAATTGAATTTATTTAACTTTTGCTACATCGGGCCTCGTCCGGTGTACTTGAGGAGGAGGGGGGTGCCAAGAAGAAATATTACATCAAGTCATATTCGTCAAACTAAAAATGTATTCACCGCCTTAAAGCCCTCAGACCCAGAGATATGATGTGAACATATGTATTTAATAATTTCGTTGTCAAACTTTGACTACGAAATTATCAAATTTAAATGTATAATGGAGTGGGGTCCATTTTTGTCAGTCAATTTTTATAAACTAGGAAGTTGTTTACAAAAAAAATACTTGAAAGTACAGAAATGGAAACAATAAAACAATTATATAACATCAATAAAAGAATTCTCGGGGAATATTGTCTATAATCTTTAACATTAACTTGTAAAAAATGAGTATACATTCTGTTATAAAACATATGTAACATACTTAAAATAAAGTGTATATTTATATTTTCTTCATTAACTATTTTTTCTTGGATCCGACAAAAAAGATGGCTCTTATAAGCCAACCTGTTAGCTGAAATTAAAGGCTTGTCTCGACCAGCCTCAGATGCACCCCAAACCCCTGTGCATTACAAGTAAGCCTATTCCTGAAGTCAAAATACTGGAGGGGTTACATAATCCCCATAAATTTGGTTGAAATTAATTAAAACTATACCCAAAACACGACAGTTACACAATTCGCTCACAGATGTCCAGAAAAAGCATAAAAAAACAATTTTCTACCCTAAACCGTAATTTCAAACGATGATAAAACAGCGATAAGGACACGTGATAAACACCTGTTTATATTCGTACGAAAAACAAAAAATTAACACGTTTATAATTCAAGGGCACTATGTCACGTGTCGGGCCGAATCCTCCATGTTTCCTATTTTAGAGCAGGTTATGTGTTTATCATTGTTGTTCTGGGTTTACTTTGCACGTGATATGAAGTTGCAGGACAGTATTTCAATAAATTCCTTACCCCGTGGCAACAATTGAAGTATTAAAAACTTCATTTGTTTTGACGTTACGTACAGATTTGCGCAGGCGTATAAGTGTGTAGTCACTTAAAATGAAAAGGGGTGGGACCCCACTGGCTCAGTATACACCGGGTCACCGTGGGTGATTATGTGACGCGTGTTGAGGGATGAAATTTATCAGAAAACTTTAAATTTTTATATTGGTGTATATTAAGTTACAACGAAGCTACGTTTAGTGTTTTGGTGTCCCACTGACTTTTATGCATCTGTGAATTGAGGTAAGTACAAATGAATTTGTTGAGACTAAATTATGAACAAATGTATGTGTGGATAAATGAGAACATAACGCATGAATACATAAATATATGGAGTTCCTTTACGTCGCACAGTGTATAATTTATACAATCCAGCTGGACAAAATTATTAATCATTGGTAAAATATTATTATTATATTATATTGGATTATTTGTTTTTATTTATATTTCTTCATTTATTTTTTTGTGTATAAATTTGTTTCTTTTTTTGGGGCTTCCCTGTAATTGGCTGTTATATTCAATACTGTACATGTATAAGTTTAATTAATCTCTCTTTGTAATATTTTCTTTATTATTTCATTATTATTGTATATTTATCAGTGTTTGCCTGTTATTGGCTTCTTGCTGTTGGCAAACACGTAAATAAATTAATTGAATTGAATTGAATTCTTATTAGCTTAGATTTTTTTATTTAAATTGTAATATATTTTCGAACAAATACTTCTGTAATAAAATTTATATAAAAATAAATTCCTTGACGCCATCAATGTATCACTGTCATGATCTAGGCAACATTTTTTCACCCACGGCTTAACCTAATTTGTCGAAGATACATGACACACCACAAAATTTTGCCTCGTAAAAACGGGTACGAAATTATACCATAAAAGACGTTGAAACTATTGACATGCTGAGCAACTATTATAATATAAAGAAGATTTTTCTTCCATAAAATTAGTTACCTTTCCTATTTTGTATATCTTATTGGCCGCCATATTCTTTTACTTCAGATTTAAATATATTTTTACGAAGCTCAATATAATATAATTAGACCTATCACATTAAACAGTGAGAACTGCCCTGTTATTTAAAAATTGCATTAAACTGAGAACCGGTCGAATTTATAAGGAACTAATCAATTTCCACGTGCGACTGTAATAAATGTCAAGAACTGAACGCAGTGAAAACATTTCGAAGGAATATAGCCTATTGTCTCTAGCTTTTGGGTTGAAGACGTTCCTCCGAAAAGTTGGTATACAACCAAATAGAACCAGAAGACCTTGATCTAAACTGAGGCCGCCGTCATAACCTCAAATCCTACAGAGCATAATTTATTTTTTCTTTGCATATAGTTGTAGCAAATCTTAATATCTGTCAAACAAGAGTTGTGGGTCTTAATGAGATCTTTATTTTCAGTTGTGTCTATACTGTGACTCCGTTTTGAGAAATGTTTTTAAGCCCAATATGTGCATCGTGATAAACCGACAGACCTTATGCTCCAAGATCAACATCTCCCGATTGGACAACTTTTAGTCCTTATCTTAATGCCAAATTTCATAGAAATCTATCGACTAGTTCTACAAATGAAACATACAGACAGACAATACTTCCCGTTCTGCGTTCATTTGATGTTGTTTCTCGGCTCTACAACCCTGTTGTAGGTTTTCGCCGCCTCCTTTATGGAGGTTTCTTGGTCTTGAAGTGTGCATTTATGAGTAGTGAGTGACCAGCCCACTGACTCTGCACAATTTCTACTCAGTCCTTATTTGACTGCCAGAGCCATCTAGCAATTAATCAGGAGAGACTTGGGTGAGAAATGACCGCTGAATTTTGCTTACGAAACATCTCGTATCATGCACGTAAAGTTCATTTACACGCCTTAAAGGAAGTTGTGCTACGGACTTTTATCACCCTTAAAAATTCAACGACTTCGGCCGGGATTGAACCCGCGAACCTTGGGCGAGCACGCTAACCACTAGTCCACCGAGGGCGACGTTCATTTGATGTACTTCTTGTAACAAACACATACAGACACAAAACATTTTGGTAGACTAAGAGCGTTTTTACATTAAATGTAATATTTGTACCGTTTGGACTTCAGAGAAAACGGGGCTCACCATTAGGAGATGTTTTTGGCATGAAAGTTGCATTTCAGATGGCGAAGCTGGTAGCGACCTGCAAAGCCATTCTGACGCGTCTCGTATTCGGGACGCACGGCTTCATCGCCATCTGGCAAGTGACAAACTTCAAGAAGAATCCTTTCTATTGGTACTTGTCGGCACCCATCCTCCTGCTGGTCTTCGAAGGCGTCTTCACTCTAACCATCAAGGACAGTCAGGAGTGGAAATGGTGAGTAACGAAGACACTACACGCACGCTGGATACTGACACCTCAGCGCCTTACTGACAACACATAAACTACCTACAGACGTGTGCCATATGTATCGAACCTGTTTACCTTAAACGACATGAGTCCTAGACTCATGGGTATTTTTTTCTATCGTCTGTTTCCTATGAAAAAGACATAAGTCCTGTCATCTAAGTACCAGGTATTTGTCTAAATTTTTACCATAAAGAAACTACTGAAACCCGCAATGTATTAAAATGATAACCCCAATTATTATTGGGGAATAAATAAACAGTGTTTCATATAATGTTTTTTTTTTTGTTAATTTTCTCGAAGTGATGTTTGTGGATTCGTGCAATTATGCAAAAATCTGACTAAATTATTATGCCCTGATATATGTTTCCTTAATACGGTAATGGTATTCTTCCACGCAAGATGAAACGGTTCTAACCCCATGATCCAGTCACTAGAGCCGTCTTTATGCAAAGAAAATATGCCACAAATCGGGGAAGGTTTTACGCGCGGATCCTAGACCTTACAATCCACAACAAATTCGTTGACTTTGAAGACTTGTCGTGATGTGTGTATGAATAACATGAAGGCCAACACAATTATAAAATCCAGTCAAATCGGAGATAAAGTTAATATCAAAATCGATAATATCGTTTGCGTGAAGCAACCGGAACATAGCCCATTACGATATCACAATAGGAGTCAGCGTTTTCACACAAAAGGCAACTTAAATACAAGACTTCGATAGCTACTCTGAGACCCAGTTCGGGTGTATCGAGACTCATCCAATCGATCATCTTTATCGGGATCGATAAACGAAATCTGAGTGGTTTCATTGTTAGACTCAAGACTAGTTCACATTATTGAGTTTAGGCGGCGTAAACAGAGATACCTATATTGTGTCAACAAAAGAACGTTTATCTGTATTTATATTTTCGACGTGTACAACGAAGGTCATATCTGTTTAAGGCTACGAAAGTTTTATATATTTTAAAAATGCCTTAAAAAATTTCGTTCTGTATCTCATTACGAAGAGAGATTACTGCAAATTTCCTTGCTAATTCCCTTCAAGTCTACAATATTTGCAGGCCTCCAGCGATTGAAATCAATCCAGGTCGACAGATATTCTTGACCAACAAAATTCTATTTAATGCAGAATTCAAGGGCTTTATGCAAATTGGACGATGTTTTAAACATTCTTTTTATTCTTTATTTACATGTTTAATAATACTAATATGGCGACAGTTTTCAGCTTATTGCTAGTTTATGAATAACTTTTCACAAATTAACAATTTATAAGCTCATCAGAAAACCGATAAATAGAATAAAATATAATTCATTTCTAAAGGGTTCTGACGACGATATATTGCATTTTAAACAAAAAACAATGGAAAAAGTCCTGATAACAAATAATTTTAGAATAAAATATGCTTCAACAAATTGTCGTTGACAATATTGTGCCTAATTATTACACTACACAAAGCAAAATATAACATGTTTTTCGGTGAAACATCTTATGTTTTTCTAAAGCATGAGGCATTTACTTGAGACGTTCTTCAGCCTGCAATGATGAAGTTAGTCGGAACTTCGTAGTCGTGATTCCTAACCCTATCAATCACTGACAGACCCTTAAGGAAGGCATCCGATGTGCATTACATATGATGTCACTACAAACAAAGGACGAGCGATCGGTCGAATCCATAAAGCTTGGTAAGAAAGCCTGGACTGTACAGAAAAGTAAACTACAACCTAAGTACCGCAAACTTCCTTTGTCTTTTTCGCCAATAAGAACGAAGGATTCTTTCGCCAACATATGTATTTCTCTGGACCTTCAATAAATTATGAAGCAATTAGTTTATTTTAATGAAATTACTTCAGCAAGTTCTGTCACTGAAGGACACCCAAATAATAATCTAACATTAACATGGCCAGAGGCTGAAATACATTACAAGCATTCGATTGACTTTTAAAACGTCAAACTACGAAGACAGGGAGAAAAAATTTAAATTTTCGTTAAGGCTTTTCAAACGTTTCATGCTACAGGGCGTTAAGACCAAATTTCATCGATATAGTATTTAAAAATTCAGTTTTTAGCTCAAACAAAATACAACAGGTTTCTGTTGCAAGACAGAATTGGTCAACGCTGTTTAAAGAAGGAAAAAATCGATATTTAATCTGAGAATTACATAAAACCCACAACAGTACACAATGTGGAAAAAATGCAGTGTTATTGAATGTTAAAGCAGGTGGTACATATAGGTACCACTGCGCTTAGAAATGTTGAACAGAAGAGATTAAACAATGTTAGAATATGTAAGATTTGAGGTTTTCACAGCGGTGAGTATGAAGATTTCTGTCTTCTGGGTTGTTGCGCTGTGTAGTCTGGTCGATGTTAATCAACGTTTC
>NW_019060506.1:322756-345491 GCF_000696155.1 Zootermopsis nevadensis | reverse complement strand
CCAGAAGACAGAAATCTTCATACTCATCGCCCTGATGATGGAGGCAGTATGACCTCTGAAACGTTGGTTAACATCGACCAGACTACACAGCGCAACAACCCAGAAGACAGAAATCTTAATGTTAGAATAATTAAAAACATTACACATTTGTTGCCTACAGCCCTGTCGAAGACAGAAACCTGGATAACCATTGAAAAGCCTACTAAACGCTTACAATGTCCAGGCTGAAATAGATAAATAGAAAAAGGTTTATAAAATAAAATACTATGCCCATGTAAAGTCAAAAAAAATTATAATTCGTCACGATGTTGTTTTTGGCGACGTTTATAGATTCGTCAGTAGTTGTCAATGTTTAGGTGAAATATGTTGTTTCGATGTTCAGAGTTGGAGACGATACATTTCTCCGAAACATTAGCATCTACCAATGAGTCAACAGATCGCTTAAGCCAAGAAATGGGGTGTGTATTGAAATCTGATATATAATAAAATTAATTTGTGCAAAAAAAAATCTACTCGTAAATTACTTGGAAATGAGTCGGTTATCCGTGGTAAGAATTTGGTATACGACGATATGTGGACAAATGCGTTATTCTCTTTGTAATAATAAGCTGGAAACAAATTACATTGTTATGTACACCCCTGTCATAAACCCAAATTTCCACGTCATACAATTGAATAGTATAAATGATTGTCAGCCATATTTTCCTTCACTTTGCATAAAATAAGGGGCTTGTCCTTCAACTTCATATATACTCTTGTCGATTATCCAATTATATTAAACAAGCGTTTGGAGAAAACTCTCTCTGGTGGTCATAAAGATCCCCTCGACGCCAAGGGTCAGAGCCCACCTGTCACCGCGGTGACCATCCCAAACACAGACAGCATTTCCACGTGGTACATGGTCTTTCAGAATAACTCAAAAATACAGTTGTCGCAAGATATCTTCGAGATTCGTTGACCGTCATAAATACGCTAGTAAAATGATAGCACATAAGGCGTCTTATTCTCCCCTTGCCCTTATTATCCTCCCTATCCCTCTTACTATGACATAGCTCAGGTTCCCAGATATTTTGCGTCAAGATAACATCCCGTTTATAGCTGTAATTGCCATAAAAGTACGAAATTGGAACAAAGGTAGTTTCAAAGATTTTAGATGTCGTCTATTGCATTAATTTTTATAGGAGTAAATACAACATACGCGTTGGCACATTCGTTATGAATAATTTAAATTTCAAAAGAATTATAAACAATCTTGAAGCCATCTTACCACGATAGTTCCCCTCCTTCAACATTCATTCGTGTGTCTGTGTTTCTTTTTCTCCAGATTTCTATGATTGATATTTCCAATGTGTGTTGACAACATTTTTATTATATTTCCAGTTAATTTTGCCATAAAACTGAAGGAAGTCCTCTGAGATTCGGGGCCTGAGTTCCCCCTCCTTCCAGCACGCCATAGCGCATTTCGCTTGTTTTTTTATTGGCTCGCAACGTGCTTCGTCTGTTACTCGAAGTGTCAATCGATTATTATAAGTCGCAATCATTATGATGTTATAACAATCGTTTTGAAACACGTACGGAAACGAATAATTCTCTTATTATCTCTGTTCTGCATTTTATTATATCCAGCTTCTGTTGTTGAGGTTAATAGTGACAAGTCCACACACAGAACGTCTTATTTTATTGTCGTAATGTTGTATTCGTTCTGCTGTGCTTGTAACAGGTTCATAAGATGAACTGCCAATCTGATGTATTCGTCTGTTTGAGACAGGTTCTGTCCCAGCGTCTTCCTATATTTGTCCAGTGTCGTTCCTGCCATCTGGTTGCTGGAGTTGGACAAGGTCGATCGAAGACTCCGAGCCCGAGAAGAGGCCAAAAACATCACCGCCTTCTCGATCGACGACCTGAGGGGCCTCGACAAGATCATGGGGGTCAGTGCATATAGTACTGAAGTGGTTAAGATACTTTTAACATTCCGTTGGTGTTACTGAATGATCTTTGCAGGGTCACCTGCTACCTCACGATCTTCAGATCGACACGGAAACGTGGGTCACCGTCATCGAACAGTTTCTCATGTTAATCCTCATCATAGGACGCTGGATGCTACCTAAAGGTGATTCCTTTATAATACGCAAATTATAACGGATTAGTCAAATAAACAGATAATCTAATGTTGTTCTTCTTGGTTTTGAAGCCGTGTAGACTCGTCGGTAGTGCCAACGTTTCAGGTCTGAAGATGTAGACAGTATGTTTCTCCGAAAAGATGACATCTACTAATGAGTCTACACAAAACTCCTGAAGAATATAATCATCATCATTATCATCCTCGCCGCCTTGGAAGTCTCAGATCTTAAAACCAGATAATCTAATCAGTACAATCTTTACATGCATCTGAAATCAGTTTTCTGCAAATCCGTGAAATGTTTCCTCAGGGGACCTGACGAGAGACCAACTGTCCCAGCTACTGCTAGTGTACATCGGCACCGCCGCCGACATAATCGAGTTCTTCGACTCTTTCAAGGACGAGAAAATAGCGCAGGAGCCGATCCTGGTGTTGTTGACGCTGGCCATCTGGTCCTGGAGCCTATTGCAGTTCACTGTAGTGCTGACGGCTACCAAGAGTCGCAAGGGGAGGCTCTCCACGACCACAAACATTTCGTGAGTCCGGCGGTCAAGAAATTACGTTTCATTTCGTCGTAGGATTCTGGATTTCCAAACACAACAAAAGCGAATTTTCAATGTTTTTAGTTTTCTGAAGTTCATCCATCCTTCAGTATTCTGAAATAAGACCACTACGTTTCGGGGCCTGGCTGTGCTTCTGTCTTCAGAAAAAATACCTTTCCTGCTGGAATATGATAAGCTACCGAAACCAAATTATGTCATAAAGAGGTTATAATAAGACATGAAGTAAATATTACGGTGTAATACAGTCGTGGGGGTCAGAAGTGGCCGCGCGGTCTGAGACGTGGGCCTTGTGCCGCTTGGTCGCTGGGACCGTGGGTTCGAATCCCACTCAAGCCATGGATGTTTGCCTGCGTTTTTCTGTGTTGTGCTATCCTGTGTACAGGTAGAGACCTTGCGAAGGGCCGATCCCTCATCCAAGGAGTCCAACCGAATGTCTATAGATCAAAATCAACGATAAAGTTGGGACCCGCAGTGCTCAGGCACTTGAAGAACGGGTCGTTCCCAGTATCCAGTAATACAGTGGTTCTCATCCTTTTGGTGCCTGATTGGATTTTTTTTGCACATTAGAATTAGAACATAGAATTAACGTTTATAATAAGAGTACACCTATTTTTTGCTGTCAGGTTTTTGTTGTAACAAATGTTAATTTTCAGGGGCACAACTTTTAATAATTATTTTTTAAAAGGAAATTATTTCCAACAACGATCACTACACTCAACACAACATGTATCTGAACTGAGCGACACAGAACCTTTGTACACAAACGTAAATATTTACGCTCTGTGGTTGATCCTGTTAGCAGAGTCCTTACGAATTCATTTGCGACCAGGAGTTGGGTGAGGAATCTTCATGGCTATTGTAACACCGCCAACAGTAACTACTACCACCATTGCCACTAATATTCATTTCCAGGTCTCAAATAAAAGTTTATTGTTATGCCTTAACTAATTACTAAAATATACACAATTTTAAGTAATAATTCCTCCATTCGAAACCTCGCGGCACAGGTTGAGAACCATTGGTCTACGGCAAATTTAATCACAAAAGACAGGAATAAAGGAACTGCCTGGGGTGGGAGACGCACTCCTGACTGAGCTACCCGGCTACCACATGCCTTTGCGATGATAAATTCTACAAAAATACTTCACTATACTGTAAATTATCAAAATTTCACTGTTATTAGGGACTGGACCCTTTCCAAGTGATACGCAATAGTACGCAAAACTTTTTATTCTTACGCCTTGAGGTGGGTTTCGAACCCGCGATTCCAGTATGTAAAAGGTCCAGACCTGCATCGCCGAGGCCTCTCAAAACATATTTTGAATAATTATGAAAAACTTTCGAAGTAGTCCTTGCACCGTCGTTTCTAAAACCCTTTCCAGACGGAAAAGAAAGACTTTGGTTAAAATAAATATAGATTCATAACGATCAATAAAATCTTCTCGGGAAATCAGCCGCGTCAACTGGTTACTGTAGTAAACCGACGTTTCGGGAACAAACTCTGTCCCCATCATCAGAACATTGTACTCGCCGCGAAAGTCTCAAATCCTATAGATTCATAACGGTTTATCCTTCAGAACACCAAAATCCACGAAACGTAATTCCTGACAGTTCCTTTTTTAAAAAAGAAGTTTGTTTTCATTAAATTTTCGATGCTTCTTAATCAGCTGTTGATGTCCCTTCAAAAAGGTGTTCGGTAAAACTTCCAAACTGAACGTTTCAGTTCCATCATAATCATTTTGTTTCTTAAAACCTTGCATACCGTCCATTGTATTGATATATAAAATCATGCACACAAACAAAAGTGTTTACACATAAAGTAACACTGTGCCAAACGCGTTTCGACCTCAAGAGGTCATCATCAGTGGCAAAAACATTAATTCATTAATCTGTCTATTAAAATCATGAAACGATGGTTTTCGGAGACACATAGTGTAATTAAACAATCATACAATAAACCATTAATTAGGTCGTTCGTCTGCTGTTACGACTTATCACACCAGTTTTTACCTACTGGATAAAATGGTTCATCCGCCATGTTGTTTATGACAATGTTCAATAACATGCACAGTTTTCAGGGCGTTCACTGATAAAGATGAACGTAACTGTCACTCTGAGGGTACTGGCTAGAACTGCATGACTTACAGACAAGAGCTACAAGGTTTTCCCGATAATGGCCAACTATTAGGAAAACCTTGTCACAGTTTCTGCCGGGAGCCGAGAATTGACAGTGCGTTCAACTTTATCAGTGAACGTTCTGTATATATAAACCAGCGTGGTCCAACTGGCGGCCCGCGAAAATATTTGTTAATTTGTTACTAGTTAGCACAAACCAATTTATTTTATTTTCTCTTACGGATTTGGAAAAAAAAATTGTGATTCTCATCTCGTCTGCTGCTTTACGTACAAATGCCACATGTCGGTACGCGTTAGATCAACCCTTCGTTTAGTAAAAACAAAAATAGAAGTTGATATTCCGTCACTGGTAAAAGAACATTCTGCTCAGTGCTCTCACCTAAAGCCATTGACTTTAAAAGCATAAGATGTACGTTCTACTTTTACAAATTATTACTGTATCAGACACCACCTGTTGCAGGAGCAAATTTAAAATAACATACAACTCCATAGTAGTTTGTGCACATTTAAATAACATTTATATTTCGGAATATGCAATGGTAATTTGTCATCTCTGAAGAAGTATTATTAAATATAACGACAATGCCAAAAACTGACAGTAGGGGTTTCTTGGCCCTTGGGTCCAAGAGGAAAACTATTCTGGCTTGAGAAAGGAAAAAAGTTGGACCACCCTGATCTAAACAATTATCTAGTGTCACAATCCAATGTTTTTCTCCGCTACAACACACTCCTGCATTTGAATCCCATTATTCATCACTAACAATGAATTTTATATTATTATTCCTTACATTTTCGGTATTCCAATAAGTTTATCCACCAAATTTCGATACTCATTTCTTGTTTTTCTTATACAGTGCAACGTAACCGTTATGATTTAACAACACGATAAAAGACTAGGCATACAGTTGACGAATTTTCTCGATATGTAATTGTTTCATCCCCTGCATAATCCAATTCACTTTAGTCCAAATATTTTATTTGACGCTTTTTAAAGTGTTGAATTTTATGTCGATGTTGGTATCCCCGGTATAAATGCTAATCTTCGTCACCGTGAAAACTTCAAATCTAAGCAATTACGTTCCTACCTAGTTTCATGAAAATCGACCTTGCAGGGACGGGGCTGGCCAGCACTGCTGCGCTGGTTGCTGCTCCATCGACGTGTGGGGCATCGTCCTCAACATCTTATTGCAGGACGCCCCATTTCTGGGGTTCCGCCTGCTACTCATTGTACACTACCGCATCATCAGCTACATGAACGTGTTCTTCACCTGCAAGAACACACTCGTCATTGTTCTGCAGCTCTACAGGTCAGCCAACTAATTTTAGGAATGACAACAGCTGAAGGTTCAACGTCTCTCTCGCGCAACATCGATGTTTTATACGAACCATCCCAAACGAACAAACGTAGTTCTATATAAGCCTATGATATAAAGTTAACAACACATTTTGCCAACGTCTTTAGCATTGTTAGCCCAGCCAGCACTTTTAAAAAGTAAAAAATGAAGTCTTACGTCATATTTCAGTGTCTCAGTAGTACATTGGAACACAGCAACACGGCAGCACCTATCAGATAAAATGCACAGCCAGCTAGTAGAGGCTTACGCTCGCCAGGAGCGGGCAGGGCACACAAGAAAACTCCGCTACGGAGTCTCACTGCTACCATTTCAGTAGCTTTGGTGATAACGCATAATATTAATTTAACTTCAGTAACCTTCTGTTAAGTGGAGACACACTGCTCACTGAACTCGGTTCGAAATTTTTGCAGGCTGTACGTGGTGCATTCAGAAACCAGGAAGCAGAAAAGAGTGGAGAAAAAGAAAAAGGCGAGAGTTACTACCCGAAAAAGGGATGAAACACAAGGCATCTCCGTGATATCTCTGTCCGAGGTGTACCCCGTCCCAGAGCGCTACAAGGTTAGTGCCTTTACACGGGAATTTTGCAACAGTTGACAAATTTCAATGAACAATCAGTTAACTCTGCAGTTTATATTTATTGTTTTATATGATTCTCAGAATAAACAGCGATTATTTACCTTAACTGTATCAACCGACTTACCTTTGTAATGCTGAAGTATGGTGTTTTACTTGCGGAACGGACTAAATTCTTAAATATTACTTAAAAGATCTTCGGCTTTAAAGGGTTAAACGCGGAATGGATGTCGTCTCTGCATTTTATAGAAAACCACACTAAACCAGGATAGCCGGTGTCCGGACCGATATCTGAAATCGGGACACTCCGGATACGAAGCACGATTGGTAACTACTTGTCCGAATCTTTGGTGCAGTCCGTTATATCAAACAGCTAATGATTAAAACTGTGGCGTGTATTGCCGTATTAAAACGCAAATTTTCTTTCATGTCGTTAAGTGTACGGAGCTGACCTGTGGAACTTGTTCCAGCTTGGCAGGCGAGCGGATCAAGAAGAATTTTATGATGATGATGACGATGATAATGACACGAGCAGGAGTGAAACTGTACCTGAACCGTCTGAGGAAGAGCTGGAACTCAAGGTTCAAGAAGTCCGAAATGCGAAACGAAAGCAACGAGCCAGGTAAATCTTCCATAGACACAATTCGTATCTCAATACATTTCGATATTAGTGACAATACACGCACGATATTCAAGATTACAGGTTCACCAACTCATAGCCTCAAAACTAGATATAGACAAGTTATTAGTTTCACATTTTGGCTGACTTTATTGCTTCCCCACTGCCCAAAAGGGCTGGCAATGATGTAGTCTATAAAAAAAACAGTATATTTAAGTTTCTTAAAACAAATTAGATTATGATGTATTAAAACAAAAGACGTCTATTTCACTTGACACGTTTATGCATTCCTCACAAAAGAAAAAAAAGGATCTTATTGGATTATGAGCAAGAAATATGATAACATCAAGCCATGATAACAGAACAAAATTTAAAAAACTAAAATAAGAAATAAGTACAAAAACGTACTTTTGCAAACGCAAAACTTATCAAAATAACATAAACACGAACCAACCGATTGTCAGAAACAATGATTAACAAGAAACTGCCAACATATAAAACTAAAATTCCCATTATTCTTCCCTCCTATAATGACTCTGTGTCTAGATACACCTTCTTCTACTCAGTGAAATACAAAGTGAGCACAAAGAACATTACACTTTAAAAATTATACAAAAAACAAATTCAGCATACTTAGAGACACTCAATATGTGCTCCACAAGTCACACAATAGATGTGGAGACAATAATCTAACTTGTCCCAAACTTTGAGTAGAATGTCCTGCCACGGCTTTTGCCTTTGCAAAAGCACCCTTCCTTATCGAATCTCTTGTACGAGGAATAAATGGATACTCGACTGTTTGGTTTCATGTGAAATTGTGTGAGAAATGCATGTTGCACAGCTGTTAGAGCCTCTTTCTTAATTAACTGCAGAACACACCAATTCCTGTGTTGTAGGATAGCCATTATCAAAACTAGTGGCTTCTAGCAGAGGTGAGAAACAACAATCACCTGGTCATTTGAAACAAAACTTGAGAGTTTTTCTGTTGAGTGGTGAGGGTGTCAAGTACATCATATTTGTTTTCTGTAAAGTTCTTTTGTGCTCACTCTGTACTTTTTAGTAAATACCTAGATCTTATGTATCAGCACTAAATGGCCCATAAAAGTGGCATTCAAATTCAGTTACAAGATCTTAGTTGTCGTCTGAACACAAAATTTTGTATATATACAGAGTTCCAGACAAGAAAAGCAGTGGGAGAAGGTGCCGACAGGACACAGGCTATTCCACCGCATCCAGTTCACATGGCTCCATGAAGGAGGACATCAGAAAGCAGCGAACTCGGGCCACGATGACCAGCAGGTGTGGTCTGGTTTGATTACACTGGCCGTTTAATGATATAAACAAATTAAAAAGACAAAATGTAAAATAGCGGATGAAATCATTTTCTTTCATCTTGAGCTGAACACACGGCAGAAATGAGTGATAAAAGTTGTACTGTAGGAAAACATTTCAGACTTAAGATTTCGGAAACTGATAAACTTTAAGACAGCAAGTAGGATTTGAGGTTCTCATGGCAACGAGTAGTAGTGATCTGTACTCTGGTAGAAGTTTACCAACGTTTCAGAGGCCTTTGCCATCTCCAGAATACGTGATGCTACGACCTAGAAGACAACCATCTACTTAAACAGCAATGTTGTCTAATGTAGAAGAGACATAAAAATATTAAAATTTCTTATTTACTTTTATGTTCATCAGATGCTTCACTCTTGAAACTGAAATAAATGCTAAATATTGACCTGTTGTTGAGATTTCTAATTGAATTTCACTAAATATAAACTGTCAATATATTTCACATTAAAGTTTTAAAACTTTATAAAATGTGCATTTTATGTCATGCAAAAACTGTTTGTTTGACAGCCTTTTATGAGAAAATTTATACATATATATTTAAGTTCCATGATGCGGACAAATATAAAAAAGAAATAACATTTTCTGAACAACTTTTAGTGTAGACCCTCTGCACCAAACTTTGCCAATATCTGTGCAGTTCTTCTGGTGATTAAATATGCAGGACATACAAACCTTATCATGATGTATTCATCCTATGAATTTTATATAAAGAAAAGAAAGTGGCTAAATTTATATGTAACAAACAACTTAACACAGTAATATGGTTACTTTATAACAGGCTGGATGTCAAAACCTCATTTGTAAAAATAAGATGCATCACAAGAAGATGAGATTGGTATTACAATACAAGACCCTATGTCAGTGGTCCCCAACGCGGCGCCCGCCAAGTCTTTTCTTGGGTGCCCGCGTTGTTACGGAAAGAGGTTATACTGAATAATGAAGGCCGTTCAACCGTGAACATTATAAAATCATAGCGCAGATCTCGACTTACTGACGCCCATCTTGACGATTGTTTGCGAGCAGCAACATCATCCTACACTCCCAAATTTGAAAAACTGACCGATAAAATGCAGCACACTAACTTCCCACTTGAGTAATAATAATTGTACTTATGAAACTACGTATTTTTGATTGCATGGTTTCCTGTATCATTAAACGTCGTGTTGTTTTGCATATTATTTGGTGTCCATATCTTATTTGTCCAGAGAAAAGAAAATTTCGCTTTGTTGATTGGTTGGTGCCCGCCACGATCTCATAAACTCTCAAATGTGCCCGTAGGCACAAAAAGGTTGGGGACCACTGCCCTATATTATGCAGCTTGCTTCTTACATTTCGTTAAACTTTTAAGACCAGATCTCAAACATTTGCCTAATTTTCTTCAGGATTGATTTGCGACCAGCACACACAAACCGCCATGAAAATCGTGAGAGATCACATGACAGGCATCATCACACATCACCACACACACAGCGAAAATTCAGACGAGAAGGGAAGGGTGAAAACGCTTCCAGAGAAAATGACAGGATCAGGTATGAGATGGAGTTGTTTGCATGTTTAAAATTACTTCATTTTCCTCCGCACAAATATTTCATTGTGAATATGTGTTATGGCTGATTATGACATGTCCTCGATTTTAATACCAGTTTATTCTGTAAACAAATATGTTTTTGCTTTTTATAATTAAATTTGTAGACTATTATTTGTGCTGTATAATGTGAAATAGGTAAGGAACTAGTCCTTGGAAAGCCCACTGCTCTATTATAAATTCACGAGTCATTAAAGGGAAGAAACCGCTGATGTAGTGGATGATAGTAATATCAGACTCTTAATATTAGAATAGCAAAAATTTTTGTAGATATTGAAAATCTGATATTAGTAGCATTTTTTTATTGTGACAAAATATGTTCATGGTCAATTAATTTCTTGAACAGTCATTAGAAATATTAACCTCTCACTATATAGGAATAGATGATTTGAATCACCATACTATTGGGCTGCCAACCAGACTTTATTTCCGGTCTTTTCATTGCTGTCTCTCCCGACTAAATCCATCATTTACTATATTAAAATGAGCCCAGTGTTCAATTTTTAATGGTACGCTACAGAAAAACTAAACCTACAAGATGACACACATGGCCAATAAAAATTAACTGAGTGCCACCTTAAGTTTATAGATTTATTAAAATATGAAGACAATATATTTCTGTCGGTTACATGACTGAAATATTTCAGATATAAAGAAGAGGATGAGATAGTCTGACAACGCAGGGCCGCCATTAGTGTGGTGTTCTTCCTATTTATACTAATTCTTGCACTGTGCATGCTCCTGATCCATGGAGGGATATCACCAGATGGTGTGGTGATTGCAAGGAGTAAGCCCCCATCACATCCACCTTACATCACTCATCCTTAGTAATTCATTACAAGTTACTGCTACCTGATTTATCCCTCACAAACAGCAGACAGATGTTCTTTCTAACAAAATCAAAATTTATTACAGTGGTTTGTTATCCCTCAAAATATGATGATAAAATATGTATCATTTAAGTTCCTTAACTTTGTCCTGTACAATTTTTTTTTATTTTTTAGCAAATTTAACGAGATAAAAATGTTATATTAAGAAAATAGGACACAGTTTTTTTTATTTCTGTAACTATGACTTAACTTGTCTGCGAAATTCTGAACATTAATTCTCACATTCATGACTATAAAGAGTCTAATAATTTTTCTGTTAAATTGTTTTACTGATATACTACACATCCATAGCAAGTGACATATTCAAAGGCACATGCAGGTTATTCACCTTATTCTGAGGAAATATTTTCCAGTTTTTATGTGTTTATGTGATCACTTCCAATAATTTCATAAAATATTAAAAGAATCCATGCCAATCGAGGTCGTACTGCTAGTGAATTATGTTACTGTATACCTCTAACAGTATTAGTATGTTATTGTCACATATGAAATGAACAGTAATGCCCTTCAGTTTATGGTCATGACAGGTCTTGCTAAACAATCTAGAACCATGCAAATTTTATTCATTACTCAGTTTCATCAACACCACAGCAGTGTGTACCTTATGGCAATTTGTACATGTTGTAAGACGTCAACATGCTTATATCACGTACCTTTGAGGTTACACCTGAAAACTTCCAGGTATTGAGGTTATATAGAATTGAAAAGATGCTCATGAATGGTGAGTGAGTTTTGAATTGAAAAGATGTGATTATGACCTATTTCTAACCTAGCATCATCATGGAAAGTCTGAGGAAAATCATGGAAAACGTCAGTCAGAACACCGTGTAACCAGACAGACTTGAACTGTCCAAACATAAGTTGTTAACGTTATGCTATGATAAACTAGTAGCTGATTCCGTACAAATATAGATTATTAAGTATTTTAATTTTAACTTTATATGTTTGGATAGTGTATCTACATTTTAAGAAAATTAGGAATTATATTTGCCAGCTTTGAAAACGTTTGTAAGATATACTACAAGGCTCATGAGAGTTTCTTGTTACTTTGATACAATGAATAGTCTTACTGATGTTTTGCTATGCAAATGCTATTAATACTTAAAAGTCATATTAATTCTAATAAACTTTAGCTTATTACACTTGTAGTAGTGCCTTCACTCCTAAACTAAGCGAGAGACTTGCGGCACGCCAAACAAATTGTATGGCATGTGGATCTAAAACCCTCGGAGGGGTCAAGGTTCTTGTTTTGTTTTTCAGCTTAGACAATCTATCTCCCACCCTTCTCAAAATATAAAATGACATTATTGTTTGGGTAAGCTGAGTTACCAGATTATAATCACACTGGATCATATGATGGTTTTACAATGTACTGAAAAATTGTAACATTTCTATCTTCTTCTTCTTCTATGGCTCTCCGGTCCGTATTCGGTCCATGGCCTCCTCAATTCTCCTCTTCCATTCGGTCCTCTGTTAGGTCCGTCTATCCGAGACTTTGATTGAGGTTTTGAAACATCTTCCTTTTTATGGTGCAAGGTTGTTAGCCTTGCGACCAACCCCCAACCTGGAGGACGGTAACATTTCTATGTCCATGGTCAATATTTTTCTTTGACACGTTAATACACAATTTTACATCTAAGTCACTAAATCGTGTTGCTTTCAACAGCAGTGGAACTGCAAAGTGACAGCCAACACAAGATAATGAGCATGACTTAGCAGAAGATTCTTTCCAAAATCACAGGCCGAAATGAAATCTCCATTTGTAGTTCATATATTTCACAGGATTTTAGATCCATTATCTACAGTGTAGTTATGCATAACTGTTGAGTTCACTCAATTCTGAAGGTTTGTGACAATGTTGCGTTGTTGAAGCAAACTATTCTTTGGACATCATTTGCCATTCCAGATTAAATAAAACATGACGTTTTGGAGATTCGAGTCTGTCTCTGTCTTCAGGTAAAAAACAAGTGATAGAGCTAATCCCTATCTCCACTTAGCAGAAGTGAAACTCGTGGTCGTGTTTTATTTAATCTGGGATGATGGATAATGTCCAGAAAATAGTTTGTAGAGTTCACATTCATGTGTTTGCAAGTCTAGAAGTTCAGTAGGGAGAAATGAGTGGTCAAATTTTGTAAATGAGAATCCCCCCTTGATTTATGTTCAACAATTCTATGAGACATACTGGCAGATGTCCTATAAAGTAAAGTTTGTCCCGCTACGTGCCGTAAAGGCGCTTGGGGGGAGTGGAGGTATAGCTCCTCTCTTCCTTGACCTCAGCACTAGATGGGGGTGAGTGGTCAGCATCACGCCCCGGCCGGCTTTACCCCCGGGAAAGGACCCCAGTACCCATTGTAGAGGAGGCTGGGTGGGCCCCAGAACCGGTCTGGATGCAGAGGCTAAAGGGAAAAATCCTCTGCCCCGTCGGGGATCGAACCCCGGTCATCCAGCCCGTAGCTAGTCACTATACTGACTGAGCTATCCCGGCTCACAACAGATGTCCTATATGGCCAACATTTTCTGTAACTTTGAAATGGCACTTTGGCAACAATATTTTATCACTTCTAAGTTAATTTAACAAAACTATATCAAATTTAAATGTTGCGGAATGAGAAATGCCGAGATGATAATGGTTGGTGATTTGAATTGTGGGTTAAAGGACGCAACTAATTTGCCTGTAGGAAGAAAAAATATTGTTAATTTGCTCAAACTGCATGCCATAAGATGTATGGGGCAGCAGAAATAAAATTCCATGTATTCTTAACTATGGTACAAGATACAGGCAAATGGTCCACTTGAGGCTTCAGTTAATATTCACCAAGAGAAGGAGCGTGTATGTGCTCACTGGACAGCAGCTAAGTGAACCACAGAGTCAGTCTGGATAAGTTGGAAAACATAAAAGATACGTGTTGTTGCTCGGAATCCAGGTTGTAGCCTGCATTGAAGTGACTGAGAAAACTCTGACTGGAATAAATATGGGAAATCATGCAAACATTTATTTGTTCTGGACACATTCACTAATTAACATTTGTTGGATGCATGTGAAAAGCAACAACAGTTACTAAACCTGATATTGAAAGATTACTTCAACAAAACCAACACTAACTATCGCACCAATGACTTATTTGGTTAAAGAAAATTATTTGCCTAGGTCTGAGAAGGTTTAGATCCTCTGCTGTAAGTTCGTGAAAAATTCCAAGATTTGTAAACACCTTTATAATAAAAACACTATATTCAAATTTTCACGAATTGCAAAGTGTGGTGTGCATGCTTAACTACAGCCCATAAATATTAAAATTTGTTGTCACTTATAAAGCTGCCATTCAAGAAATTCTTAATGATAGTTTAGAACAGAATTATATAGTTTGTTGTGAAATTAACATTAAATTTTATATTTACAGTAAAAATATTTATATATCTTAATGTTGTGAATTAACCATCAAGTTTTATATTTACAATAGTATTATTAAAGAGGTCATTATACCCAAATAATCAAGAATAACAATTTGTAAGATAATTAATACATTTTTGGAGTTCATCATAAAGTATAACACTGAAAATGGAAGAGTGTGTGTCGTGTCTCATGTCATAAAAATAAACTGCACAAACACAAATCAATATAATGTTTATGTAACACATTAAAATTTTATTAATCGATATGGAAATCTGTTGTTTAGAGTGAACTATTGTAAAATATTGTAAAATTATAAAATAACTAAAGTATGAAATGCTGTGAAATTATTCTGCTTCCTCAAACCACTGCAAAGCGCTTTCCACTGACATGTTATTAATGTAATCTGCCAAAGCCTTCTGTGATATCGAACACACGGCACAGTACAGGAGTCCTGTGTTTATCACCAGGTTTTCTAAGTCATTCAGCTGATCCTCTGTAAATGTGACATCGCCAAGTTCATCATCTAGGCAGACATAAGTATTGATTGGTTTAGTATCACCCTCTGAAAATAATGCAGACTTACTCGTATCTAATGAAAGACTCGATGTTTCATAAAACAATCATACTAAAGACAATCCAGCTTTGCCAAATTATTCTTTTTTACTTCTTCAGAAACTCAAGAACAAACTTCATGGTCTAGGGGTTAGCACTCGTGTTTTATATTCAGGAGGTTTTGGGTTTGAACCTTGGCTTGAGGACTGGCTAGTTTGACTGAGCTTTCTGTGGTTTTCATCAGTCCCTCCAGAATAATTCCAGGATAATACCTTAAATTAGGCCATGACTACTTCCTTCCAAATTCATCATTTTCCATTCATCCTCTTATTCAGCATGATTTAATCTGAGCTACTGAAAGTGTGGTTATATAAATCACAAATAAAATAAAAATAAATCTAGAGACTCATGAATTTTACGGCTACTTGTAAGTTTATTCTGTTTTGCATATCTTGGAAATAAATATTTATTTTAAATCAGCAGAAGAAAATGAGTACAGAACATATTTCTCTGCTAGTCTTGTTGTGTCAAGCAACATGAATTTTCGCACAGAGGCGCGTGTTAAAAAATAGTTGGCATCACTGTTTTTAGTACTTCCTGTTACTTAAGAAACCTTAAAGCAGGTTGGGCCAACCCAAATGATCTTTCGGGCCACTTTGGAAATGCATCATAACTCCGCGGGCCACATATAAAATTATATATCCCCATATTAGATTTAGATACACTATAGACATTTTTTTGGAGTGAAAAATTGAAACATAATGAGTTATTATTATTGTGTTTACTATTATTCTTACATGTAAACATAGATAATATAATAATAATGATACTAAGCGTACATTGTAAAGAAATATATAGCACTAAAAATTAAATATAAATATATTTTGTAAAAGTGTGATGAATCTCGCGGGCCGGAAAAATGTTCAAGGCGGGCCACATGCGGCCCGCGGGCCGCGGGTTGGCACCCCTGCCTTAAAGGATAGGGGGTGAATGAACGCACAGTTTTCCAACAGAAGTAACAAATACACTATTATTATTATTTATTTACTGCAATTGGGTTTGCACCTGGTGGCAACATACCTGAGACATTTCTGCCAACTTGAGCAGCAAATGCCATAACGGCATGAAGTGAATTGTGAACAGAAATCTCAAGTTCTGAAGATGGGAATTTGGGTGTCTCAAGGCGAGGGTCAGGCCATACAGGTCGCTCATGCATACCCTCTGCCGGCCACTCCCTCATCTGAAAGGCATCCTGTGTTGTAGGTGGCTCCAGAACACAGCCTTCACGATCCGTGTGTTGAGTAACTGAACATCTGCTCGCTCTAAACTGCTGGAGGAAGCCATCTTTAAATTGTGCTTTGCATGATGTAGGCAAACATTTTACACTCAGTGATAAAAATATTTTATGTAATAAACATATTTTAACGTAATAATATTATGTAATGTAATGACATAATTTAAACACAATGATTTTTTTTAATTATTGAAGTAAAAAGCTGAAATAGTACCTTCACGACTATTATGAGGTTCTTCACTACCATTAATATAACATATGCCTGTCACAAGATTATTTACTCAGTCAACTTAATTAAATTTTCTTTGATCTTGTAATGGTGGACTTCAATATTATTTTCCTTTGAACACTAATTCCCGGCACTGATGTTTCCATACCATACATTTTATTACCGTCATATGTGCTACATATCTAGTCACTCTCCTTGTGTGTTCCTTGAATTATTTAGGAATTCATTATGAATTCTATTGATTAAAACTTCAAATGGTTGGTTGGTTGTGCATGGTGAAGTGGGAAGTAAGCTGTTATGGCGTATCCAAACATTTACCAGAAGGGACTGAGGAAACCCATGAAAATTAGTCAGAATAACCAGTTTCTGGGCTGAGAGTTTAACATGAGATGCGTCAAATATGTAGACTCAATTATAACCCCTGAAGAAAATAAGTTTTAACGCATTTTGAGAGCCTAGTATGGTCATCTGAGAATCACCTTAGTATTTCGCGGCTTGTGATTTGTGTTCAAACTGCGTTGGTTCAAAGAAACGGCAGATGGAGCCAGTCGTCTGGCGGGACCAGAGACTAGCAGTTCTTCGGAAAGATCAGTTCTACAGCGCTTGTTCACAGAACGACGCAATATCTTCTTAGATCTTCAGAAACAAGAAATGCTATATTATCATGTGCCTTCCATGACAGTAAGTCACATCATGCTATTTTATTATTTAAAATGATTATCTGCACATATCATTACACTTACAAAAACAAAACGAAATCTTTTTTTACATTTTAATCAAACTTTCTTACTTGCGGTGAAATCTTCTGTACTAGATGCAAACTTAATTATTTTGCCCAGGGCTGTAATTGAACCAGAATAATCCAGTGAGGCATTCTGTAACTCTTTTTAGTGCTGGGGTGTCTCCCTGGCATATTTTAAAAGACACAGATGGAAAATCCCGTGTCCATGGACAGTTTGAGCTCCAAGTTCTAAAATACTCTAAGATATGGACTACGTCTCTCTAGAGCTTGTAAAAATAATGTATTATAATGGCCCATCAGAACTTAAATCTTACTTGAGACAAAACTTTCAGGCTTTTTAAGTACGTGCATGGGCTAATCTTCATTCAATTACGCTTTTAATACAATGAATTTATTATTAGGTAACGATGAGAAGTCCTTGTGGACAACTGCTCCGGGCACTTTTATTTCTAGTATAACATCCCTGGTATACCAGCATAATTAGGTAAAATAAAATCCATTTGTGATAATGGGGCACACCATGTGATTATGGAATTGGCACTTTAAATTACAAATACCAAAAAAGCCCATTAGTACATCTTACAAATCCAACTCATGTTCGTAATATTAAATCTTAGTGTTCACAAGTATCTACTGAACATCTTTTTTTATTTCTTGAGAATAAATAAGTATCTAACATTGCTTGAACACAAAATTCATGTCCTCATATCTCAACACCAAATGACTAAAAACGACATAAATAATCATGACATGTTCCCGTCTTCTGAATATTTATACTGAAATAAAAATCATTCTGTTGCGAGTCGTCTCACCTTTTGGTATTGACAAAGGGATAAGACTGGAACCTCTTCAAGCTGACGGTAGCAGCCATCCTCTTAGGATTTCTTCTTGGTGTATTAAATTTTGACAAAATTTGTTTCAAATTCTTGCTGTTGGATTTTCCTGTATAGCATTCATCCTGCTGTCTGTACCTGCCCTTCTCCTTATACAGCTGTCCATACATGACGTCACAGTCTGAACGAGTCATAACATCATCTACATCTGACCATGTCTTGTTGGTTACACCTGAAAATATTTATCTTGCTTCATTTAGTGATGCTACACCAACTATAAAGTTTATATGTCAAGGAATTACAGTTTGATTATGGATTAAAAATAATTGCCTCTATTGAGGCACTACCTTAGTATTTATCGAATGGACTACAAGAAAAGTAACAAACTTACAACAGTCAGCAAACTTCAAAATTACAAAGCAAGAAGTCAAACATCATACAGTGACATTACTGAAAACGTGCAGTATGCAAAATTATTACGAGAAAAATAAGTTGTTCTTAAATTATAAATTAATCGTCAATAATGAATGAAAATTCTAGTTATATTTCCATTTAGTTTCTGTATGTGTCACATTTATAAAAGTTAATAACCATAGACAATGTTACGATGTTGTATTCTTATTGATAGTAAACTCACTGAACACATCTGATGATGCTGAATTTCAACTGCTACCATTAGGCAACTTTTAGAAGTAGCGTACTTCTAATATGGGTCGATTCAAAGTTTTCATCGTTGTTTGAAGTTTAAAGGGATTGGAAAGGAATACGGTAGAAAGAATAGAACGAAATAAAAATACAAAAATGGTGAAGGGACGGAAAACGTAAGATATGTTGACACGAATTAAATCATTCACTGCTAAATTTCAATGAGCCGTTGCCATTAGCTCATTTAATGAAAATCGGTCGTCAAACGAGAGTGATCAGGTTTTGAAACTTGATAATTCATCACAGAATTCTACAAGACAGAAATGGCCGCACAAAAGAAGAATGATATTATTAAAATGTGTTTATGCCTATAAATAATGCTAGCACTACTATACGTCCTACTGGCCACTTGTATTAATAATATTTAATAATAATAACAATTTTATGCATTTTTTTTAAAAGAGCCAAGCGGTAAGCGTTATCGTAGAATATTGCTGTGTAACTTTCCCAATTCAAGATTTGTACAGGTTTAAAACGTCTGTCTGCAAGAGTGGGACGTGAAATTACAGGGGGGGAAGGAAAAAAAAAAGAAGAAAGAAAGAAAGAAGATCGGCAGTGACATTTTGCAAATAGAGTTGACACTCCTCATAGTTCTCTTACGAAAACATAGGGCTCATCAGGCCTCATCTATTTATCGATTCGACGAAATATTGAACATTTATAAAGATTTTGTCATCAAACGGGCTCTGACTTTGTAGCGTCCAACATGCATGTTTGAACATCCTAACATCCTATGTGAATAAAATCAAGAAATTTAAACACAGTAGCGTACATATAATTCTGTTCAGCCAGCACAAAACTTGTACTCAATTTCATATGCGAATATAATCCCGCCTGGTTACATGCGCCATAAGGTCACAATACGTAATTCCTGTTACGTGTTTACCAAAATATAAGCCAGTACACGAAATGGCGATGTTTCAGGTTTTCGCAGCGGCGACTACGAAAATGGTTTCTTCTGGTTGACTGTGCCGTGTAGTCTAATAGAAATTTGCCCGACATTACAGAAGACCCATCGCCCTGATGATGATAGCAGCAAGCACTTTTTAAACATCGGCAGATTTATACCAGAAAACACGTACTCGTCCACATCCAAAATTTAAGTTATAAAATTTGAAGGGAAGAAGCTAGTTGTGAGATCTAAACGTTTATGAGCGTATAATATTAGAACAAAAATTATAAGATATTAGGGCCTAGACTGTATTTATTTCGCTGAGGATAGATACACGGCAATTAACTTTCAGGTTCCCCCAAAAGACGTACTTGGTGAGAAATAACAGACACTACTGTGAAATAAAACCCAACTGCGTGGCACCAGCTTCTGTCTTAAGTTAAGGACGCTCTCTCTTTCAGGAGTCTCTTAACTCGAAAGCAGATCACATGGATGGGTAGCAGTGCATTTCGTAATTCCGAGAATTTAGCAGAGGGCTGAAGGCTTTCAATTCACAATGTTCAGACCTGCAAGGAAAGTCAGTTGACAGAAAGGAATGAGTCGTATGACTTGAATGAGTATTATTATTAGTATCAGATTACCTTGTTGGTGTTGGTAACGTCTTCTTTCACTTTTCTTCATTTCTTAAATAGTCTTATGTCGCTGTTAGGAGGCGATGTGCTGCTTCTGGAGCAGTGATAATGCGACTGGCTTGATAGTTTTTGATTTCTTTGTTGTGAAGCGTTATTTGTTTACTCGGCATTGTTGTGTTCCACAACAATGCCGAGTATAAAGAAATATAAGTTGGCATTGTTGATGACGTCATTTTTTGACGACGACAATGAGGAATGTCAATGTAACTTGCTTCTTTTAAATGTAACTTAAATTTATTTTATATATACATAGATATATATAATTTTAGACCGAATTTTTTCCTAGATTTTAATACAATAACAAATTTCACATTGATTTAATTGAGAGACAGGAGACTGAAGATTGTCTTATGATAAGCCGAAACAAGTCGTTTCAGTTATTATTATATCTGTATATTACGATAATAAAACAACTTTGTTGTCTGAGGCAGAAAAGATTTTCAACATAATACACCTTCGTACTTTCAAAAGTTGTCACGCATAAAGGCCGTCATAAGAAAAAAATTTCCGTGATTCAGCGCTCGCCCGTGGCACTAAAAATACGTGGCATTGGAGTCAAGCCATGTAACAACACCGCGGCGAAACCATCAGTTCGCAACATGGACAAGGAGGAGATAGAACGTTTGCTGGTAAGTACAGACAGTGAATGAACTGATTCTACATCTAGCACGAAGCAGACAACTCTTATAACACACCTACGTGGATCAGACACTGATCCTAACTGACAGATAAAGTTCGTATGGATTTTTTGTTATTCAGAACAAAGCAGCGTTTCTTACAGTAAATCTCATAAGAACTACAGACTAAAACATCTTCCTATGTGATGATGCAAACAATATAAGTAATTATAATAATTCAGCAATGCGATAAAAGCTGATTGACAGTCTAAAAAAGATTTCTTACGACGCCTACGGTGACCTGCGCAAATGGAAACTTTCTTTACGAATGTAGCCGATTGTAAGGAAATGTTTAGATTAACTAACATCCGTGTGTGTGTATGAAGCAACGCTGTCTCGCTATACGCCATGTAGGCGTTTAGGGGGAGATAACGTATAGCTTCTGTCCATTATATCTCGGCACTAGATGAGGGTGAATAGTCAGCGTCAAGCCCAGGCCCCCTTTACCCATTGGATAGGAGGCTGGGTGGGCTCCAGAGCCGGTCTGGACGCAGAGGCTAGAGAAAAAAAAAATCCTCTGACCCCGTCGGGGATCGAACCCCAGTCGTCCAGTTACTATACTGACTCAGCTATCCCGGATCTTCCATGTAGGTTTATACATTTTTATCACATGAACAAAACAAGCTACTGAATAATAATTTAAAAAAGTTCTGGTAACACTTTATGGCACGCTCTTTTTTAATCTATTTCTGTTCGTATTTGCATTAGTGCAGCTCTGTACACACGGACCTCAAATATCTGAACAGTCGTCATATTTGTCGCTGTTAACATATAACACAGTTTCGTACATGATTTATTTTCATAATATTTCTCCATACAAAATTCAAGATTAATTATCATCTGATCGGAGTCTAAATAAAGACTTCGCGCAGATGTAATGTTAATCTTTGATGTTCTATAAAGAAAAATAATGTTAACAAAAGATTTCACGTGTCTCCTTACTACGCACAATTTCAAGAGCCTATATTAAGCGAAGTTCTCATGGCAACCACATTGATATTGTTTATGGAAGAAATTTAAAAAGTATAAATGTCTGGGGAGGGGGTAGGCTCCTATGATATGATGTTCATACTAAATTTAATGAAAATACGTCAGTTGGTTTAAAAGTTAGTAGGAGAGGCGTACATGTTGATAGTGTAAGTGACACTACTTTTAAATAATGAAAATAAGCTAATACGTCACGTAGTATAATAATAACTAGGGCAGAACGCTCCTTTCGGAGCTCCTCGGAGGGGTTGGTCAAGTTTTTAAAAAGCAACCAACCCCTTCGGGGGGGTTGGTTACGTTTTAAAATCTTGTGTAAGAAACTAAACTAAACCCCCCTTCGGGGGGGTTGGTTGCGTTTTAAAATCTTGAGTAAGACACTAAACTCGGCATTGTTGTGTTGTACTCGGCATTGTTGTGTTCCACAACAATGTCGAGTTTGTTTATAGTTGACATTGTTGATGACGTCATTTTTTGACGACGACGAAATCACAAATTTTTATAATACTAGAGCAGGGCGCTCCTTTCGGAGCTCCTAGGGGGAGGGGTTGGGG